>NW_019775559.1:211247-215573 GCF_001039355.2 Lingula anatina | reverse complement strand
CTTTTCTACAATTCCCTCTATTAACAGACATGAAGGACTATTCAACGGGTCTTGAAGATCTCTTGGCAAGAATTGTGCAATAAAATAGCAGCAACTGTGATTTCAGGAGATAAGTTATGATAATATTCATGGATTGATTTTAAAGATTAAAAGTAAATATTTTGGATCATAGGTCAGAAACATTGAAGCATGTGAAAAGGACTCTGTAATATTGGGTTTAGTAATCTAGTCATTCATGAACTCTCAATCAGGGACACTGAAATATTTATGCATTGGATTTTTTGCTATTATTTATAAACATGTTACCACATCTGCAACTTTATGAAACTTGACAGGATCCACAATATATGTTAACTGTGAAAACAAAAGATAAGATCTTTATTATATTTTTACATGTATATGGTATATTATATCTGCAGCTTATTCTACTGTTGACAGTATTTATTAAAGTGTCTTTATTTATTTGCTATCTTTATATGCCAATACAAATTGTCAGTTGTAAAAACCAAAGAACTGAATCTTTTTTGAAGTGGTTGCTGACCTTAGTTCATGGATTGTGAACTTCAAGGGATAAAGGCAATTATGAAAATGCTTATTATAAAGTCAAATAATATGCAAGTCAGGTCAAAGGGTGCTTTGTGTGCGTGGCTATGTATTTTCACATTGCTTCAGCATACCATGAATGCAGATGCTATGGAAAAGCATGTTAAACACCACATTGATACCAAGTATCACAGTGCCAAGATACATAGTTGGGCAGTCAAATTACAAGACAGTGAGCACTTTTACTACTATTCTAGTCGGTGTGAACACATCAAAAACATTGCCAATTCAGTATCCAGAGCTATTGCTGATAGGTTAAATGGTGGGTTGTTATCTAATTCTAAGATTAGGGCTTCCGTTGTGTTTTATCCAATGGAATATTTACAACATTTTGATATTTATATGTTGGAACTCAGGTTAAACAACATTCCAGTCTCTAATGTGAAGGAAACAGGTGCTTCTGATGCAGAAACCAAGCCAAGTTTAGGAAAAGTATCCAGGTCTCAAAATGCCAAAGTCAGTCAATTCGATTCAAGTCAAAAGCCACTTAAAAAAGAGACTTTTTTGTACCCCAAATCTGTGATAAAATTGACCAAACATGATAGTCAAGGTGTGTTTCCAGAAAGTAGCCAAAAATCTTATATTGAAAACACTTTTCTGTTCTTACATTCCAAGACATTCAAGAAACAAACAATGGATATGGATTCTAAGTCTCACAAATACCAGTTAATTGGTGATAATATAAGAACTGAAAACGAAGACATTTTGAGCAAACCTGGAGGCAGAGAAGATTTGTACTTGAATTCTTCAACATATTTGAGAGAAGTTATACAAACTGTTCACCATATAATGGATGTCTCTCCAGAAGTATTATGGTACAGTCAGCAGGTTATTCGACCTAGAGTGAAACGCAGTTGGAACTTCAAGGACCCTGCCTATCCCAGACAGTGGCATCTGGTATGTGAACTATATATCTACTAAGAGTGCATTGAGAACAGGTGAACTGCAGACTAACTGATCCGCTGTCTAAATATGGCTAACATCACTTCAAAACCGTTGCTGCAAATCCCTGATGGTCTCCCCGCCTCCACAGTGCCATTAAATGGATTAAATGTCGGTTTCAAGATTTAATTGCTTGGCCCCTGCAGCGATGGTGCGATGGTGCGTGTGGAGGCGGGGAGACTACTAGGAATTAGCTGCATCACTTTTGAAGTGGGGTTGGCCACATTCAGTCAGCGGATCAGTTAGTCCATAGATCATCTGTTCTGAGTGCACATTAAGTAAAAGCTTTCTACATGTGTGCATATGCATGCCCACACACACGGACAAATACAGTGAACAGAGTTCTTGGGTGTTGTCGTCCAAAATTACCGTGTATGCACATATATAGTGTGATACGTTAAGAACCAACATGTAAACACAAATGTTTTACTTGCTGTAATCACACAAGTTGTATAATATTTTATGTGTTTATAATGCCCACAACATGTGTAACTTGCTCAGTTTTGTTTTGGTACTGGTTTTTGAAGAGCCTTCGTCTTGGGTCCAAATTTTCTTAGGAAATGCAGGCCTTGCCTTTTACAACTATATTGTGTGTGCTTACTGTTGCTTGAGTCATTTGAGCTCTCTAAGTGTGTTAAATAATAGATAATGCATACATTTGTCAATCTTTTAACTGTTCTGCAGTGCCATTTGCGTACATATAATTGTCTGAACATGTTTGCCTTCTCTATTCCTAGCACAATGAGGTTAACCCCCAGATGGACATCAATGTCCAGGAGGTGTGGTCCAGGAACATCTCTGGACGAGGAGTGACAGTCGTGGTGGTTGATGATGGTAAGGTCAAGGTCATCTTGTGGTTACCAAGAGCTTTAAACCAGATATGTGCTAATACTTATTTAAAGGCACTCTGCTCCCATTTGAAAATTTTCCCACAGGCATATTTATTCTGCAAAGCAGGGATTGATTAAAATTGTGAGTAGTAGAAAATTGCTCCCCCCTCCCAAAAAGAAAACTATTTTAGCTGGTAAATCCTTTATAGAGTGCCATTAAAATATTTATGTATGCTTTGTTTAATTGCTGGACCATACCCGTCTACTCTCTACCCTAAAAAACATTCATATGATAAAATATCTGTTTGAAATATATGTTTATCTGTTTACCCACCTTTACTCAGAGGATAGTTGAATATACCTTTATCAGATTTTAATAAGATTTTATATACTTGTACTTCACGACGATGACATTGGGATAAAATAATTTGGTTACTGATGTTAATGTTCCATATCCACAATTAAAAATATTCATAAAATGGATGAAAAGATTTGAATTTTGCAATCTTTACTTCATATTTGTATGTTTATGTATATATTCTTTGGAGGGAATTGTTTAGGGAGGGGGTTGGGTTGTCTAGGGGAAGGGGTTGTTGGGGGGGGGGGTTGTTCTAGAATCCCAGGGTATTACATACAATCAAGTAATTGCTCAGACAATGAACTGTGAGCATATCAGGTTAGATATAATCATTGCTGTAAATGTAGGTTCTCATTTAATGAGAACCCTTTAAAATGTTCCCAGATTAATTCAGAAATTGACTCTCTCTCTGAGAACTGATTTGAACAGAGCTTGAAGATATATATACGTATTATAAAACAGGTGACAGATGCTATATTGTTTTGAATATATCATAAAATATACATGATATCTATAAAATGATTAATTAAAAAAATTTGGGTTAAGGCCAAAGGAGGTTGTGACTTGGAAAATAAATGTGAAGGCACTCCTACTGTTATGTTTGTTACTTGTACAATTGTTGTTGTAGGTCTAGAGTGGACAAACCCAGACATTCAAGACAATTACAGTCCTCAAGGAAGCTGGGATCTGAATTCTCATGACAGTGATCCTATGCCTGCAATTAATAAAGGTAACTTCCTGCTAACCAATATTTCACTAAAGGATTAAATACTATGACCCAAGATGTAATTTGTCCCAAAATAAATAAAAAAATAGTCAAGTTAAATTAGAACACTACACTTAAATGTCAGAAAGGGCCTTTTACTTTACTGCCTTGCATTTTAACTGCTATTGGAATAGTATCATTAAAAGAAGTTATTTTGTGTATAAGGTTCTAGTTGATTTTCCTCCAGATAAAAATCATCATGGCACACGCTGTGCAGGGGAGATAGGGGCAGTTGCTAACTCTGTATGTGCAGTGGGAGTGGCATTTCAAGCCAAGGTTGCTGGTGAGTGAAACAATTAAACCTGAAGTTTCATAGACTAGGTTCCCATGCCTAGATCGATCCATCTGGATCGGTCTAACTTCCTGGGGAGTCTCACTAAATTGCTATCAACTTAACCAGCTTAAATGTCTGTCACGCCTACCGAATCAGCTTGGGGGGTAAAGATAATTACCCCTTAACAGCTTTACTAGGCATGACAGAAATTTAAGCCGGTTAAGTTAGTGAGACTCCCCAGGGAGATAGATCGATCTAAATATCTGTGGGAATAGTCCCATATAGTTAAAGTGACTCTACACACATTTGAGAATCCTCTGCAGTCATATTTATATCCTGCAAAACTTCTTGTATTTCTCTGTTCAGACAGTAAAGATAATACATGCTACACCCTTTGAATAAATGTTTATATGAAGCATACCTGATGTTGTAGTTACATGCATCTTCCCAGGATCTATGGAAGCTTGCGTACAGAAATTGCACCTTACCTCGGGAAAATTCATTTTGGCAGGTAGATTCTGTAGAAAATCACTTTAACCTTTAGTAAGAGAGC
>NW_019775559.1:121247-206247 GCF_001039355.2 Lingula anatina | reverse complement strand
CAAAAGTGTTTTTAAAAAGAATAACAACTGATATTCTTAAATGAAAATCATCTAACACTAGCCAGAAAACTTTCATACTGTTAGCTTACAGCCAACCTGGACGTAGGCCTTCATCAGGCTATATACTGGGTCACTTCTACCCTGGTGCTCATAAATTTATATGTTTATCTTTATGTTATTTAATTTTTTTTATTTTATTCTGATCAGTTTTTCACTTAGCAATTTTTTGAGTGATTTACCATTTTGGATAATATCCAAGATGTGAGGAGAGTATATTAGAAAAAAGACACAGAAAAAAAAGAAAAAAATACACCATTATGTTATTTTCAAAAATTTTCCTAAAGAGGCCATACATTTTATTGGAACCCAAAGAATAGTTTTGCTGGTGAAGCTAAAGAATCATATCCTGGCCAAGAAAACAAAAGCCAGCAGTTCTTTGAATGAAGGGTGCAAATGGAAAAGAATAAAAGCAGTGTTGTAACCCATATTTTGTGCATATTGATTTAAGCATATTGAACTTAAATGTATGAAGAAATTCAGCTATTAATGTTCACTTGATTTGGAAATGTACCAGTAGCTAGAGGCTACAACTTAACAACTTTTGCCCATGCATATATTTTTGTTTGTTTAGTTACTAGACAGTGTTTCTGCTTTGAACCATTAGATCCTTAGTTATGGGCTCATACCCTTATCATTCCAGGTAGATGAACAGGCCGGTCACTTCACCACCAACCAGGCAGGCCTCCACCACAGCCACAAACACGGCTTTGGACTCCTGGACGCTTGGAGACTTGTCAACGCAGCAAAGGCATGGACTAGTCGTTTTTGAACTTAAACATCACTATAGAGTTGACTGAAAATAATTATATTTCCATCCATACACTGTGTAAATCCAAAGCTGCATGTATTTATCTGGTTCAGAATCAGTGGGACATATCCAAATTACTATAAATATTTATCGCAGAATTTATGACAAGCAATGAACAACATGCAACTGTTAGTTTATAAGAGCAAGCCAGGCATTACAGAGTTCAATATACTGCTACTTGTATGCATCTCAACTTTTAAAATTGCTATAACAATGAGTTTTAGTTGGAAAATGTTAAAGTGCTAAAAATTGAATACGTATTATTGTGTGTTGAATAAAAATTAGAAGTATGTATTCTTTAAAGTACATATATGAACAAATTAAGGTGTGGGATCCAGTGCCATGGATGTCAACATATTCATCACCAGAGGTCACTGTACATACTAAAATACCAAGACATCCCCAAGTTTTAGAACTGAATATGACAGGTATGTTACACTTTTTGTATACAATTCAGAGTGCAGTGTTGATGATAATTTTAGTAAATGAATGTTCAATTATTAAAAAATTAAGAGAAAAACATTTACCCTTTAAATTAAAAGATTTAACATAAAATTGTTTTGAAGGAAATTTACTGACTTACGGTAATGATGGGATCTTTTCATTGGGAAAAAATTATCAAATTTTCAGATGCATAATTTTATAATCACAAAAATTATATTTCTGTATAGCATTTGTGGTGCTTGTATTGTGTA
Organism: Lingula anatina; assembly: GCF_001039355.2. Next base: position 204,684 of record NW_019775559.1, on the reverse strand, counting down.
GAATGGAACTATATATAGATTAGCCTTTTTAAAAATGTTGTTACTACCACTCAATAGGGATGATCTAATGTAAATAGTAATTACTGTAGTTTTATTTCATATTATATAGTTTTCGTGTAGGAAAAATTTACAAGACCTGGTATTGTCCATTAAAGTATTTAAGACCTTTTTTGCAATGAGCAGTTTATTAAACTGGACCGGTCCACTGTGACAGATTGATAGCCTGACATGTAATTTCTGCATCCTTTGTGCCACCATGAAACTGGCATTGGTCTGCAGAATGAATGCTCAATGATCATCCAGTTGTCGGCATTTAAAGTATTTTTTCTCTCAAACAGGGCTGTACTACAGGACGCAGAAAGGACATTGTCCAGTGTAAAGGGGGCTTAACAGAATTATTTTGTCTTATGTTAAGTAGCTTTTCATTGTAATGTTGAAAAATTGATTTATTACATTTTATTGTACCACCAGCGTTAGCGCTGGCGGTACACATGGTTTCGGTCCCGTCCGGATCGTTCCGCCGGCTCCGCNTTTCTGTAGGAAATTTATGGCACATTATGGTAACTGCAAAATTATAACATTTAGTCCCTTATATCTCCAAAACTGGCAGAGATAGGTCCATAGTTACTATTGAAGTTGAATAGAAAGTCATATACTGACCATTTTTAATTATATTTTTTTGTATATTTTGAGAACTCCTGTCGATTGCATTTTATAGAGCTTGTCAAGCACAAGACTGGTGATGGTGTCCCTTTTTGGAGGGGGGGGGGTCCATACGAATGCGCTTACTCCAGCTGGTGGTACAATATCCGGAGGCGGTATCGCCTCTCTGATCCTCTAGTTTATTTTGATTTTTTTTCTAGTTTCAGAAGAAGTCCTAGCAGGATATAACCTATTTCTACTTGAGCATGTGCAGGTGACTGTGACCCTGAGTCACCCCCACAGAGGCAGTCTTGACATTCATGTGACATGTCCTAGCGGGACTGATTCTGTTATAGCTACACCAAGACCTAAAGACAGGTACAAAGTGTACTCACCACAGATAGCTATATATTCTTAGATAACCTTCTAACAATTCTGGATGGGAAAAAATCAAACTTTGTTTTTAAGAACATTGTAATTACTTATAGATATTTTAATTATAGTTTCAAATATTTTGTCTCAAAGTTAGTGATTATTATCACTAAAATATCAGCTAAATACAATTCCTTGGAACCATGAATAATCGTATTGATAACACCTTACTTGTTCTATATTTGTACGTGCCACTTGAAACCTAAATGAACTCTCATTATTGGCTCCCTGCTCTCCCCCCCTCCTCCCCATCTATCTCTGTCTCCATTGTTAAAAACAATTATTGTGTCACAGTGGTGATTTGGATTTTCATATTTTAAGCTTGGATTTTTGGTTCTAGAAAATAGCATTTTAAACCTCATTTAAATGCATGTACATGTAGTATAATTGATTCATTTTTCTTTTTATTCAGTTCATCAGATGGTTTCCAAGGTTGGACATTCAGCACAGTGAGATGTTGGGGTGAGAACCCAGTAGGAATTTGGAAACTGAAGGTCACAGATAGAGGTCAGCACCATATACATGTACAGTACAAAGTAAGGTATCATACATCCTAGCCTGTTAACCTTTCACCTTGCTTTCTGTTGCCAGGACCACGTTTTGTATGTCAGCCTGCATCATTTACTGCAAGGTTAACTCCATATAGACCATGACCACATGTATGCAGTTTAATATTCTCACTTACCCCAAATGCCCAGAACTGCAAATTTCTCTGATTAAATTGCTGAACTGACAAGCGCTAGAAAAATTGGGGTCTCCGGGCTGTCCCATCCTCCAAGTACATGATGATTTTGTGTCCCCTCAACCTGATGTATTTGACAAAATGCCTCGTAAGTTTAGAAAATATGAATCTGGAAGTAGCTAGACCGAATGGAAGTGAATTATAAACAAATGATCTTTCTTTCCCATCTATGATCCAAGTAAATCCGAAAAAGGTGCATTGATCGGGAAAAACAAAAATGTGGAAATAAGCAGATTTCAAATGGTATGAAAACACATATTCCCCTTTCTTAAATTTATCTCTGGCTATGCTGAAATCTTCGTGCTTAAATTTGAATTTGAATAAGTGAGGATTGATGTGCCTGCAATCTAATACCAATTGAGGTTTACCGGACCTACTGTAAGCGACGGATATAGGGTTGGTAACGTGGGGCGGAAAATGTACCTCTGATATGCAACATTTGTTCAACAAAGCTGTAATTTCGCTGGATATGAAAGTAGCATTTTCCAGGGCTGATTTGTTGTTTCTGAGAAAGACCTTATCAGGTGTATCTTTAAAAGGAATTTTGTAACCTGATTCAATAACTTCCAATAAGTGAGACCAAGCCTCTGTTTTGACCCATTTTGAAATGTATGACTTAAATCTACCTACGGGTGACAGAATACAATTTTGCTATGCAAATTATTCTGTTTGGGATAACTGCTCAAAGTCACATTCTAATCGTTTACTTTCACTTTTGTTTGAATATTTATTGTCACAAGATAAACATGCATCATCGAAACGTTCGATTTTGCCTTTGTGAGTATAACAGTGTCTACTTATTGTTTCATTCTTGCTCTGTCTGGCATCGTTGGGATAGTCTTTGGCCCAATCCTCTCTTGGCCTGTTTACTGGACACTGTCATTTCCCTGGTCTGTTGTACCTGGCTCTAGGGTAAGGCTGAAATCTCCGGTTTTAGTCACTCCTAGATTTTTTCTTAATGCCTTCCTTGAGTTTTCTCTCGGCCCTTGATTGAGCTTTAAGGATGCGCTTTTCATCCTCTGAGTCATCTGCAACGGGCTTTGAACTGTTCTCTTCATCAATGCGCCAACCTTGTGAGCTGGAATCTGCAATCTCTATAAGCTTCTGTCTGGCTAATAAGACCTGTATACCTTCGCAGATTTTCTCCCAGGCCTTCTCCAATGTGTTGTTTGAAGCCTTTTGGCATCTTAGGATTTCGTCAGCATCGTTTAGCTTCCTTAAGACTTGATCGTTCACCATGTACTGTTGTTCGTTGCCCTTTCTTCTAAACATATAAGAAGAGGACACTTCTTCCTCTATGTTAGGGATATGCTTTTGTGTTAAGTCCATGGACTCCGAGAATTGTTTAAGATTGGTGGCTATCATGCTCTGTAGGTTGTATAGCACTACTGTTTGGGAGGCGATGACCTGGGTTTTAACTCTCTGGGTTATGATGTCGTTTACTTTAGGGACTCTGTTTCTCCTCTGTTAGGAACCGACTCCCTGCCTTGAGACATCTTGAAAATTTTAGTGTGTCCTGACTGCTAAGCTGTGGGGCTAGAACTGAAGTGCTACTGCAAAGTACACCTAATAGTCACACCTGTGACTACGATTCAGCACTGTCACATGCTTGTGACGTAATGCAAAGACAATCATTTTTCACTATATGCTGTACCGTGAAAAATATTCATTAGTGGGCATCTGTGCATTTTTATTGTTGCATCAGCCAACTCTGAACACTTAATAACTTAACAACTATCTCTGTTGGTTGTGATACCCTCGATGGACCACACCCTGCGGGCGGTACATGGTCAAGAGGCAGTACATCTGATCTTTTAGTTTTATTGGCCTTAACCTCCTCAACTCTCCAATTGCTGTGGTAAGCATGGTATTGTGTTATTATAAAGTTCTTGGTTTATCTTTTGGAAAGTTTTATTTCAAATATGTAATTTAAGATGAAGTCTAAATCCATATTGAAATACTGATTTCAACTTACTAAAGAATTACAAACATTGATATTAAATTAAATAATTATGGGTAAAGACTCTTAAGAAAATTCTAATTGATTTTACATTTCTTCCATATCTGAAACTTTACTTTTTGACCAGGAAACCACATCTTTCCATTTGGCATCTTTGAGAAATGGCAGTTGGTATTGTTTGGATCTCAGATGAACCGTGGAAATTTTGAGGCAAGAAAGAGGTAATGTATACAGTCTCTATGACATGAATAATAGTGGATTTCACGTTATCATGGAAGTTTTAAACATTAATTAGCTGAGTTATTGTACAATAAAGTGTTTGAACAAATAAAATACCATGTGAAAGCTGATATTTCATTTTCTCCATTTTTTTTGTGTAATAAAAGGAGGAGAGATATTATTACGCTACACTTATTATCTCCCTCTCTCTCTCTCTCTCTCTCTCTCTCTCAGTATCTTGTCCTTGCTGGACATTGACTATTATATTGACCCATCCATAAACCTAAACTCTTGACAAAGCCAACACGCAGTCTTCCTCTGCTTCTCTTTCCTCTGATTTTCCCTGTGATCGCTAAACACTCCCACCCTCCTTTCCTCACCATGTGTCCTGAAAAACCCGCCAAATAAGTTTTGATCATATATTTTATTGTTTTCTAAGACTAATATCAGATGCTGTGTCTGGGAGGTATCTTTATGACAACTTCACAAAGCCTTGTCCGCCCCCTCCTGCCAACCAAGGTCCTGAAGCCAGCATTCCACCCAAAACTCTAAAGGTAAATGCCTTGTCTTCAGTATACATTGTAATGTGGTATTGCAGTCAACAACATTTTATAGTATTCTTTGAAGTGTTTTTTAACCTTGAGATTGTTACTTGGGTTACTTCATAAAATGTCAGCTCATTCTTAACTTTGGCTGCTGATGAAAATTCATTTGTTAGTTGGAATGGACTTTTTTGATTTTGATAGAAATGTGTAATATTTTTTCAAATTCTGTTTTAGATTATTTTGCTGATAGGTGTGTTCTGCTTTCTGGTGGCACTATATGACACATTTGAATACATGTTTTGTTACAATGATGAAAAGAAAGCTGCCTTGGTGCAACCAGGGAGTGCAGGATCCATGGCAACCAGTGGTAGTCGTGTCAACAATTCCCATGTTAATAACCCTGGCAACAGGGGTTCAGAATATGCAAGACTCCTCAGCAATATTGAGGAAAATATCCCCATGGTAGAAATGCCAAGAAATATACCTGACAGGACCTCAGCAGACTGTCAAAGTAGTTTCCATGACAACAGTTCCTATGACAGCACAAGAGAGGCAGATAGTGGCCAAAACTCACACCATAATTTTAGTCAATATCAACACAATTCAAATGCAGACTCTTCTGTATTGTATGACAGTGAAGTGGATGGAGATTTAGGTTTGGGGTCCACACGACAAAACACAAAGAGTGTAGGAGCATTCAGTCAGGCTGCTAATATTGAGAGAAGTGGCAAAGAAACTGGAATCCAAAAATGGAAAAAGACAATGTCAAAACTTAGCATGGGGAAATTTGAGGAAGTCTCTCTTCTAAGTAGTCCAGATGGAGATGTGTCTGAGTAATATTTCACACCGTCTTTCATCTTATATAAGTTTGTGAGGAAGAATAATTCCTGCAGATTTTCTCAGACCAGAGCAGTGACATTGGAGCCTTTAGAATGACAGAGCTGGAGAAAAATAAGCTGTGAATTTAAATTGTCTCTTTAATTTTCAAGATTAACAAGTAGTTTTAAATATGTTACCATAGATGTGTACTAATATTGGTCTGTGTTTCATCATTGTTCAGAATACTAGTTTTTGGTGCATTGTGTGTTTAAAGGTTCTTCCATTGTTTTATACTACTACTCAAGCTGCTAGATATAATTAACAGTAGTCAATTACCTCATTGTAACTCAATGGGGTGTACCAGACAATTAACCTGATTACACTGAAAGCACTTTAGTGAGGAACCCTGCAGAGTTAGATCAATCCAGCTAGTATGAAGGGTTTATGGGAATGCAGCCTGTGGTTGCTCTATACCATCTAAATTCTTTCAAGTGAATGTTATCTCTATTTGCATCTTAAGTGTTTTGCATCTCATCTGCTATCAATCGATATATATACTGACAGTCAATGAAAACGCATCATTTATTTATCAAATAATATTTTAAGTTCCTTTGGCACATTAAGAAAATAACAGTTTTCGTGTGAAATAAGTTAATTATGAAATAGTGGTCAGCCCACTCTCCAAACAAGTGCTTTTGTACTCCTTTGTATGGTTTGAATCGATTCTGGGTAAAAAAGTACAAGAAAGTTTTCTGATGCGTTTTCATTGACTGTCGGTGTATATAAAACATATATTTCTGATATACCAAAGATCACCTTGTATTTTAAATTTGACTTTAAGATTTAATATGTGGTTTACAATTTTAAATATAATTTCCTTGTCCTGTGATTGTTCAATTTTAGTTTCAGCCATTGGCTTATTCATAGGTAAGTTTTTTTTAATTGAAATACATTATTTTATGTAATAATGAGGTGCTTACTGGATTAAAATTGCTTTGCAGTATAAGTTGGGCTTATCAGACAAAGATAATGGTGTTTACATATTTTATTTTATTTCTTCTGATTTGCATTTAAGAAGATTAATGTTTAAAGGTACACTCCATGGGTTTGAAAATGCTCTAAATGCTTATTTTTGCTAACCACAGCTTCCTATAAACCTTCCATACACCTTAAAATGATTTAATCCCTAAAATAGTTTTTTCTTCTTTTTTTTTATACCTGATGTTGATATTTCCATCAAAGCTAAGGAAGATTCTTGTTGGTTATAATGACTGACCATTCATTTTAAACTAAATCAACCCTTTATTAATTCAATTAAAGTTCGAATCCAAGTGCAGAGAGAGATAGGTGAGAAATTCTTGAGTACATGAAAATTGCATATTTTTGTGGGAAAATCCTTTTGGTGGTTAAATCCCATGGAGTTTCCCTTTAAACGCTTATTCATGTATACATGTTGGTTAGATACACTAGTTCTTCCAGGTTTGGAATGTTTATAGTGAATGTTTTAAAAGAAAATCCTGTGGTGCAATAAACAATCGCCTTAAACATTTGAGCGATTTTGTTCTCATTTCGTAAGTAGCTTTGAAAGTCATGGAAATCATAAGTAACATCAACATTATAACGTATTCCAAAATAGTCTTTTGTGAGACATTGTTACCAGCAAGAAAAGAGTAGTGACCTGAAAATGGTGAACACTTTCTATGAAATCCCGCTTTCCACGGCCGTGCGTTAGGGGAGACGCTACCAGCACATATATCGCATGGCTTTTACAACTGAAGCTTACTTTTATCAGTGTCAATTTTTTTTTTGGAAGGGGGTGGGTGGGTGGGTGCTTCCCTATATTGATTGAAAAGTATTGGATGCATTTTTAAAAATGTTTTTTTACGCAGATTATTGATGATTGATGGCAGTAGCGGATTTCTGAAAAATATCACACCAATGGCTCCCTCTTGAAATTAGCATTTTGACTTGCTGAATAATAGTTCTGTACCTTATCAAATGACGCCGCTCTCCCTCTAAATATCAAAATTTTTGGGGCCCTTCAGTGGGTCCCAAACCCCTTCAAACAATCCTGGGTGGGTAAAATTACTCTGAAATTTAGGGAACTGGAATTTTTGAAACGCAGACGCATTGGTTTTTGTTTCTGTTGTTGATGAATGAAAAAAGTTGTACACTGATATTTCACTCTGGGAACGTGCACTACAGTGTAGCAAAAGCTAGGCTGACACTCAGACGGTACACTTAGCAGGCCTGGACCCCGGGGAGGGGGGGTTCGAAAGAACCGCCCTTTTTGCCGGAAAAAGGTCTCCTCTGGGTAAAATTTTATCTATGTACACCAAGGTTTCATAGTAAAAAGTCCACTTTTTCAGAAAAAGAACCCCCATTTTGAAATTGCTGGTTATGGGCCTGCTAAGATATATTACTATACGTCATAATTATTTATTTTACATTGTACATCGACTTAATCAGTGTGAAGAGCTCATGGCGGAATTGTTGTTCCTATATTTGGAACTAGAAAGTGCATCACTTGCTTCACGAAAGAATCTAATTGAATGACTTAACAACAGTCTTTGAAAATGTACATTTTTAATAAGATGAAATAAAAGAAAGAACCCGTTTTTTTTTCAATATTTGGGTCAGGCCACTTTTTTTCTGTCACACGAATTTTATTATCATCGCCCTGTTTTTCTCAAAATTGAATCTCCTTTTCACGTGAACATCAATAAATAAAATCAACTTTCCGAGGATGTACGCTGCTGTACAATTATTTATATTTCACATCAAGAGCTTGTATTTTCTTTCCCCCTCTCTCACCTCTCCTAGGGTCATATACATGGCGCACCTCGGTCTGCTGAAGGTTAAAAAGGTAAACAACTGTTCACGCTGAGATTTAAAGTAGAAATGGCATCTTGCGGAAGGGCCTGTGGGGTGCACGACAGCAAATGAACCATTCTAGATCCGTTCATCTCTTCTCGATAACAAGTGATAGGGGAAAGGTGAAAGCGGCCTATCGGAGCCCCCTTCCCCTTGCCAGAGAGGTATTATGATTATGTTTTGATGGTGCTCATTCTAAGAACAAGCCATAAGCATGGTTCATGCAACCGTGTCTCTCAACACCTCGGCAGATTTGAGTGAATGATGTGCGTCTTTACCCCGTTTTCAGTCACGCTTCAGCTTCTCAGGTTATATTTACTTAGTACAGAAAATGCCAATTCCGGTTAAATATTCACCAACTTTAACTATAACTCCCAGGTTTGTGGCATCTGTTGTTTTCTCTCTTCGACCTTCCTTCTTTTTCATCTCTTTCAGATATTGGTGGCGAATTTTGCCTCAAAATAACGGATGTCCTGTGAATGAAAACCTTACGACTTAGATACATGCACCCGGTACACCTCAACTGACACTTAAACTCACACGCTTGTAAATAAAATAAAATAACATTCAGGATAGTGCAATACAGAAATATATTACAATGATGAAGGATAGTAAAAACTTTAAAAACTGTATTGGATACAGAATATGCTTAACGGATTAGTTTCGAAAACAAGACGAAACTCCATTTGATGTAGGATTCAGCGCCATCCCTTTGTAATTACTTAAGGACAGCATTCGCCGGGTTCTTAATATCTTTATCAAATAAAATATCATCTAACTTAGGATAAGAAGAAACAATGTTACGAATGACGACTAGTATCTAAATTTTATTAAATATGTAAACTACAAGTATTAAAAAATGTTTACTATATTTTGATTTTGAAGCGCTTGTAAAGAAGAAAAAATATCTACGTTGTTGGAAGATAAATCACACAAAGTATAAATAATCATATGCTATAATTTTATTGTATATTGGAACTATATTTTTTACACAAAAATAAAGAAATAGAAATTTCGCAGCAAAAGTCGCACAGAGATAAAAAGATATTCAAACTATTTACATGAAAATGTAATTTTTTTGGTTTAAGAATCAAGAAAGGCTACTACTTTGTATCTTCAAGCAGGCTTGGAGGCTTGGCTAGAGACAGGGTCGTCAGAAAAAATTATCTGCGGGCAGGGAAAACGTCGAGACTACTAAAATAAATTGCATACGTTTGTTCGTTGTGTCTGTGCTTCACATAAGACACAGCATTGTGCTGGGGTGTGGCCTGCGGTTCACCCAATATTCACAGCACTATAATACCAATATAACCGGGAATAAGTATTGGATTTTATGTTGAAGTGGAATGGGTTACATTGTTCATTTGTGACCAGTTGACTTCTATTCTTTATCAATGTAACCCCATCACACAAGATTAAACATCAGTTATTCGGCTGTGGTGTATCTTTGATAATCCTAAGGTTTGTAGAGAGCAAAATTACACTTACAAATTACTGCTGCCTTTCACGAACTGCTAAAAAAATGAAATAAAAAAATGTGCCGTTTTACTCTGCATCAGAGATCAGTGGCCCCGCCACAGGGGGGATTTTTGAAACCAGAAGAGCAGAATGTCGAACATACGAATTAATCCTCCTGCACATGGTTAAGGTCTTGTCGTCCAGATGGAAAAAACATTGACTCATTCGCGGCAGGAAAGATCTACTAGTCTACAAGTGCAATGTAGAGGAAAGCAGTGTGGGATTGCCGCTGAAAATGAAAATTAAAACACTTTTTAAATGGCTATGACAAAAGGTGTACGGTTTCAAGTTGAAGTTAAGGCTAGTGGGGTGACCAAGTAAAAAACTAAATGGGGATNAATCTGGGGTCAAAAAATGTTTACTACACCTTTTTATCATTTATTGCATTTACATGTATGTAGCCATATACTGTAATATGACATATCATTATTATTACTATTTATTTGATCAGAGATTTTGAAAGTGAAGGTTAGATTTGCTTTCGTGAAAGAGAAAATAGCAGAAAATATTTGAACAATTATCTTCTTTCACTCATTTTCGTTATGTGTCCCCCATCCCAAATTACCACAAACCTTCACACCATCATCCATACCTAGTAAGTAAACAATGCAGGGAATTGGTTGTCCGAGATTTGGCCAATCATGGCCGATTTTATTATCTAACCCCAAGAAAAAATTTTCTTCAAAAATTAATTCAATATTGTAAATAATCACATTGCCAGTATTAAGTGAATCACATTAGAAATCAAAATTGATATCAAATATATTGTTAAACTAATCTTTCAAAATATAATAATTCTGTAATCAGTCAACACAAATAAGGTTGTAAGGAGGGCTTAGAAGGCCATTCCTTGCAATCAAAATTTCTTTGTGTGAGTGATGTTTTCCTTTAACTGGATGGCGCTGCTTCGTATTTTGAAGACATTGCTGCATAGGGCCTACATTTTCTACTGTATTTTGTTAAATATTTGTTTCATAGAAAGTAAATTTCGTAATAAATTGTTTTTTCACACTGTATTCAAAGAGGCCGATAATGTGAGGTGACAACCAATAGATGCAGGTTACATGGATCTCTCTGGGGAAACCCAAGGAGGCTATGTAACAATCTAATCAGGCAAAATTTGATGAGCTAAACATACCGAAATTCTTCAAGAAATTTGCTGAAAATCGTGACATTTCCGAGGGAGTTGAAGACAGTATTAAAACTTTATCCCTCACCTACTCTGTGAATATTACGAATGTGATGGGCTGGCTTACAGTAATATAAAACATAACGAACCTTTTTAAACTGTAATCCAATATGAACTTTTGTTCATGGACATGAAAAGTCACGGCTATCTATGCATACAAAGTGGCAATCATTAACCTAGCACTGCAGATATTATTTCCTAAGGATGACAAAAGTTTCAGCTAAAAAGTTTTTAAGCGAACACGGTATGTTTGTTAGAAGAATTAAAACTTCTATAGGACAGTTGAGTATTGGATTGCTTGAAGCCTTTCATAATAAATCCTCTGCGAATTGCTTTGATTTCTGCCAAGAGATTTGAGACATCGTTTGAAGATTTGTAACAGTCTGTAATCAATTTGTAATCATATAAAACTGGTGAGGGGAGAGGGCGTGTGACCATCTTGTTTGAAAATATTTTTTTATCTAACAACGAAGAGCAAAAACTGAATATATCAAATGCAAATATTTCAAAGAAAAACATACCCTTTTGTGCTTGTTCACAGTCATGTGTTATTTAAAACTGAACATGGGTAACTGAATAAAAAAATTATGAAGCGTAGGCCGAGGAAGTTATTTGTGTGTTTTTTATTTGCATGGAGTTCCTTCTTCTTAGAAAACAAATCAGCTACATATTTGTATTACTAAGCGAATCCTACCTCCACCTCGGTCTTCTTGTCATCTGTTCTGAGAATAGCGCGACTTTACGCCCTCTTTCGGAAAGCAACCCTTTGATTACAACCCCCGTGTTATTGGTTAATGGGATTAGGGGTCAATGGAACGAACGATTGCCGAGATTGCAGTCAAGATTTTGCATGAGCTTGGGTTAAATTTCAGCGATAATGGTGTTCTATGTGCTTGGAATATCGTTCTAAAAAGCAATACAAAAGTAACAGCAAAACATGGTGAATTGCTATTTTTGTACAATAACCTGTAATTCTGCAGAACGTTAGCGAAAATAACTAAAAATATCCATGGATAAATGCTTCCAGCTCTTATTCTCGCTCCCTAGTCTTCCATTATTTCTGACCACACTATCACTTTATTATTTTCACTTTATTTTACGTGGAAAGACCTTGGGCTATCTCTGATGATTCCCATGAAAGCAAAGGACGTGTCGGACATATGTGTTAGCATTCCAACATAACAGTAAAGTGTCAGGGAAACATTGAAGACGGGTTTTAAAAGTCAATGGGTCAGTCGCGTTAACAGAATAGCTTGGGAAAGACTTCCCTCGGTTCAAATAACGAAGGGAAAGGATCGAGGTAAGTTTTACAGATTTAGATATATTGATGTACACCCAGCGGCGCTATTTTCATGGTTTCCAAACGCAAATCTACCATGATGCGATCTAACACTTCATTGCCTAGAATCGGTAGGAGTGAAGGATGGTTTCAAATCTCGTCTGCGGGTTTGGGGGGGGGGGGGGGCTATTCTCTTAAAAACTGCGCCCCGTTGTCTGATTCTAGAACACAGAATTTATACTTCTTTATCAATTTGATCAAGCGAATCTTAATTATAATTTACTTTTCGTCTTGCAGGTAAAACTTTTAATTAAAACAAGACATTTACTTGCATTAATTTGCCATTTCCCAAATACAATTAACCCAGTCCTGGCCACCACGATATATACATATCAGCAACTTAAATTAAACTTTTACCGATTATCTGGGGTAGACTGAACTTTCAGCCTAAAGTCGTTGTGAAACAGGCCTCTGTCATCATTGGTGACGACAGCTGGTGATGCAGGGCCATTCACCTCCCATTATCTAACACAATACGTGTTACTGTAATGAGAGAAACAAACAACAACAAAAAAAAGATCTTTTCTATTTTGCCAAATTATTAATTTGTTCGGCTTAGCATAAAAATTTAATTCATTACACATGCTGGTGTCTTAGGAATACAATTCATGCCCACTTTAATATAACCACACACGACAAGTTATGCTTCCTCTTATTAACTAGCATTGACGTTTTTCAAATTAAGAATAATGATTCAAACGAACTTGCAACTGAAGCATTTTTATCGCTGTAATTCGAAGCCACATAACGATCATAAACTGCACTTTAAGCTCTCTACATCAAGTGTCGTTCATATTGATACAGATTTTTTATTCCTGAAGAGTTCCCAAATAGCAACCTCCAAATCACGCGCGAGAGGGCAAGGGACTATATCCGCCTAGGTGCGGACATATAACATGCAACACTATAGGGAATGGTGAGTTTAAATCCCACTAATATCCCATTCCATAGCCAACTACTGGCGCAAAAAGAAAGAAAACGGCGGAACATAAACTTAGGGAAAGATGAAAGGAAGATCGAGATGGATGCTGCCTAGCGACAGACAACCAAGAGAGAGAGAGAGAGAGAGAGAGAGAGAGAGAGAGAGACAACAAAAGTGAATTCAATTACCACAGACAGACTATTTTATGTCAATAGCTATTATGTATACATAGCCCAACATATCTGCTAAAATAAAATTATCATCACATTTAAGCGGGTGAAATTTCCCAGTTTCCTCAACTATTCTGCTACCGGGTACAGTGCATAAACTGGGCTCTTCGTCTGCGACTAAAGTAGCTCCAGACATGTAACCCAGTTGGTGCACAGGCTTCGTTTAACGCACGCCCAATAAATGCAATGTAATACTGTGTGTGTGTGTGTGTGTGTGTGTGTTGTGTGTGTGTGAAGAGGGGTCTTTTTCTAATTTTTTTTTCAAATTCCGCTTATAACTTCCTCAGTTCGGTTTTATACTGACAAACCAACCGAGGAAAAAAAACTCCTTGAAGAAAATAACTATGTTAATAAAGACTGGCGACTAACATATATGTAAATGCATACCTCTCGATTATTATTTAAGAATAGACAAATAAATAGGAATTATGAGATCTCAACAGGCAGCAAATTTATATGTAGGCTTGACATTTTGTTGGGAGTTTTGGTAAAGTTCGTCTTTACCATAAAACAAAAATTCTATATCGTCATGTATATACCTTACTTTCAAAATAAACACTGGAAAATCCCACCTGTAAAATATTTGATGAAAGGGATGAGCCTTAAGACTCCAATTTTGAGTCCTATCAAGTGTGCTTTTCTAGTTTTTTTTTAAATCTAGGGATGCTAATACCCTCTAACAGATTGATTTTTCACAGATATTCACAGATATGTCTCTGGATAAATAGTCATTTGGCTCTGGATTTTCCCGTTTTTCCCTATATAATCTGCCACCCTGGTAATGGTAGATGGTAGGATGCTAACACGTTTCTCACGCACCGATCACTACAAAAATGTATCTATTTTTAAGGCCGTTTGCCATGATTGGATTGACAATGTTAGTTTGCGAAGACGAAGAAACAAGTGTTCTACACTCACATGTTGATTTTTAATACGAGGTTTTGCCCACTGTAAGTAGCGAGAGGTGGTTTTCAAACATAAACGCAGTAATGACATTTGAAAAGGGGCGAGAAAGTTATATAGTCTCTTGCAAAGACCAATTGATGTAAAGCAGACAGATCCCAAACTCTATCAGATTTAAAAGGCATGGAGTTGCTTTGAAATGAAATCAATATGTTTTTGAGGTTATATCTGTCAGAAGTGGGTTTATTTAAATGGAGTTGTATTCAAGTCAACCTAGCCTTGTTTTCTTTCATGTTCATGTGATGTTGTCTAAACTGTGTGTGTTGGATGGGGGAGGGGCAGATAATATTGTAGTTAGTATAATGATAGTGGTTCCCGCTATTCAACCAGTTTGCAAACATTCCAAACACAGCTTAATTTTTCTTTTGTCATTTTTCTCATTTCAAAATTATACTTTATTCATAATTTTGAAACTTATTTCTTTCTGAAGGCAGGTTTAGGGTAGGTTTGCTAGTTATCATTCTGTATTGGGTGAAAAAAGAGAAAATTTACTACAACTCCGCGCTTTTTTCTCTCGTCTGCAAGGAGATTGACAGGCTCTCAGCGGGACACACTGGCGTGGCCTGCTCTACAGTGGGTACAGCTACTGTGTTGTGTTTAATCAAACTTGATTTTTCTCTCTGAAGCAATGCTGCTAATCACGAATTAAGTGTTAAATTACAATCGAAACTGACGTGTGTGTAGTGTTGCAAACGCATTTTTTTCTCCATTTACCTCTTTTTCCAAGGACGCATTTAGTCTTTTTTGCGCAGATTTTGATATTTGTAGATCGAGCTAGAGACATTATGATATGTTTATTTTGCAAAAGATGTGTCTTTAATGAAGCAGGACCAAGGTTTCGGCTGAGCACCCCGGAGTGTACACAGCCTGCACAGAACAAATAAGTTTATTGTATCCGCTCAAAACCAACGTTGCAGTTTAAAATCGATCCGAGGTGTGAGTGAAGTGAACGGAGCCAGTGTATTCCGGTCCTGTGTATATGTTTTAATTTTGTGTGTTTGCTTTTCTTTTTCTTATGTTGAATGTCATTGCTCTGTGTCTTCGTCCCTATGCCCTTTGGATAAGCTGTGGAACACTTTGCAGATATTTTAAAGATTCATTGACACGTTTCTAAAAAGAGAGCATGTTATTTTGCACGTTTTGGTGAAACAGACTTTACATTTCATACATGTAGCATCGGGCAATTTTGAAAAAGAGCTATTAAAGTATCACAAAATTGCGCAAAAAAGATATTTTAACTCGCACGGTGTTTGTTTTTTTATTATTATTACTTCATGATCTCGCCAGGAAGGCAGACAAAACAATCGGGTCAGTCAGTCATAAATGTGTTTAAGTTAGATGCCGAAGAAAAGTGCAAAATAATTTCTAATAATAAACGGGGCACTCATTGCGACCAGGACGTCGCCGCGTGGTGACAGTGACGCAGCGCGTTTTCCTTCATTTATCAGACACACCGAGTTCGTGGAATTTCCTAGTCGGCATCGGGACCCTCACGCGCGTCTGTCACTTGTCAGAGAGGTGGCTATTAAGAATCATTAAGAAACCTGCGCACTGCTGCCTGTATATCTTGCCAACGTGAGCTGTCGTCAACACAATCAAGTGTAACTTTTGTCGATAACACTGGGGAAAGCTTTAAGCAGTGGCGCTCACTCACCGAAAGGAAAGAAAAAGGGAGCGGCGCATGTATATTATCAAAGACTGCGTTCTGTGTTGTTTTAATCTTGACATAAACTATTATCAGCGCAATCACTGAATTGTCTGTGTAGTTTATCGACGTGCACACAACACGACAGAAAGGCAAGTCAAGAGTTACATTGGCAGTTCTAGCGTTATCGAACTAGTTGCAGAAAGTAAAGAAAAAGCCTGGGCATCGGTGTAAAAGTAATCGTGCTTAGCATTGCAAGCATTTCCCAACTCTTTTGGTAAGAAAACGGATACAGAGAGCTCACAGCGGAGGAAAAATTCATTACATTCTCTTTGGCACCTTGAGCGTGCTTTAGTTAGCTATCTCGACGTAGTCCACACCTGGTGAACCCTTCTGCAGAGGAGGGTGAAAGTGGAACTTCTTTTTNCGAACTGAACTACAACCAGTGGCCCTGTTGCTGAAGTTAGTGTAGAACTGTTTAAGCATCTTAGGAACTCCGCACAGACCAGGTGACCAAAACAGGACACATTATCTGGAAAACTGGATCTCAATGACCGGCGCACACATTCTGAAGATGCTGTTGACTGCATCTATTATTCTTGCGGTTCAGGTGGCAAAGACATCAGGTACGTTCCCGGACTGTAATGTTTGAGTAGAAATACTCTTGATTGCCTTTATTATTCTTGCGGCGCAGGTGGTGAGGTTATTTCGTTCCATTGTCCATATTCACTGAATGTAATACACTAGACATACTGTATGTATTTGAGTGTCAGATCTGACAGAGGTGACGCGTTAAAGTCTTTCACTCTAAAAGTACCGATACTTATTTCTGTCATGTTCATTTAAGTGTCGAAATTTGTCAACTGACACATATGATCTGGTGATGGATTTACGTAGACAAATGATAGAATGGTGCTTTTATAGAAAAGGGGCGAATTAATTTATTTGACCAAATGGAATTTGGAAATCGATTCCAATGTATATCCAGACTACCTCGTCCAAATCTTCCAATATCCTTCAGTCGCATTAAAGTAAACGATACTGTTTAGAAAATTGAAACGTTTGGTACAGTATGTTTGATAGAAGAACATTTCTCTTTCCTTTTTTGTGACATTGAAAAATCTCTATACATGCTTATAGTTCATTCGTTTGCATCCAGAAAAAATACTTAAATTGGCATATAAGTAATTTCTATCAGCAACCTCATTACTCAGTGGAAGTGTGTGTGAATTTGTAGGCGACGAGACAAATGTGAAATCAATTTATATCAAAGAAGAGCCAATTCAACGATACGTTTTTTCGCTTTGTCATGGTTTATGTAAAGTTGCGCGTGAAATGCATTTTATCAGTTATGCAACTTTGGTGTGCTTTGTTTAAACTGAATTGAATACTCCAATTTGATATGGAATAAGTACAGCGGCCCCAATTCGAAATTTGTTTTCACATAAAAATGCCTTTGGGGGGGGCTTACGATAAGTTAACTTGGAAGTGAGGTGAGAATTATGTACACGTCAGTAATTATTAGGGAAAAAGTTGGAATTCGAATTCAAATAACTCTTCTCACAAACTGAACAGTGGTAGCACCCAAGAACAAATTGTGCAGAAAAGAATTGTACTCGACCTTTCTACGGGCATTTTTGTGCAAAGCGAGGCGTGCATGAAACTTTAGGAACACTTTTGTTCTCTCCTATTTTCTCTTATTTATTAAAATGAGTAATGACTATCAGACGAACAAGAGGAAATACATGATAGATTGAATTAATACTGGATGCAGTTAGATAAGCCATCAGGGCAATAATCTCATTTCTTTACGGTTTGAAAAGTTAATCACATATGGAAATAGAAGTTATTTGAAAGACATTCAAGGTAGTCAATCTAAGATCTTATCATTATCTTCGTACGCTTCTTTAGATTCGATTTTGTAATCAGGTGGTCTGATGAGAGAACGCACTAAGCTAAGTTGTCGCGACTGGCCTGGAAATACAACCTACATGTAGAGTGCATTTTGATAGTTTGGCCTTTATTTAATGAGCCCCATGTCTTTTCACCACCATCCCTGTCTCTATCATTAGGCTTAAGCTCTTCCAGCGGTTTTTTTTTCAGAATGCAGTATCGAAAATAGATTCTAAAAAGCTGCCATCTCAAGAAGACAAGCATCTATGATCAGTTACACAATAACGAATGATAAAACTACGACAGCTTGTAGATATTAAAACCTAAAACACCTAGGGGTGATTTTGTTCTAAGAATTATACGATTTCTGTGATTTATTGCTATTACAGTGGGTCACAGGACAGCGGTTATATCCACGCAATATTCACGTTATCGTGCTCCAGAGACGACCACCGGCCGGCCACAGTACGGCCACAGTGCGGCAACCGTCTGATATCACGGGCTTCTAAAAATGTATACAAAATTAAAGTATCAGCGATACAATTATTTTGTAACAGACTACTAGCTTACCCTGTGGTCAGACAGTACTGTACGGCCACTGCTCGGCCACGGGGTCTGAACCTATGTGCTCTGCAAGGATTCTTTCATCGCAGACACAATAAGAACCAATTTGAACATGTACAATTGAATTATTCAGCTTTTACGCACTTTCATGCCGACTGCTTGACCATTGAACCTCAGAAAATTCTGTTTTGAATTAAACCTTTTATAAAACAGAGTGTTTTGGCACTGTGTTTCACGGAGACGCGTTGTATACATATTATTTTAAAATGCATCGCATGTAATATTATTTTTGAAAGTGAAGCTATAATCATATTAGTTGCGGAGACAATCGGCATTTTCAAGGCCAACAGTTTTAAAAGAGTTCGCCAGAGAACCTAAATAGAAAAATATATATATATATATATATATATATCAGCCGTAAATTAAAGGTAATATCAAGGTCCGCTTTCTCAGTTTTAAAGTTAACGCACGGTGGGAGCCAGCTCCTTGAATTGTTGCCAATCTTTCATGGACCGCTGTGGGGTCAACTTGGTGAGGTCAGCGTACCTGTTGTATGGCAGCCGACTGTCAGCAATCTTAGCCCAGATAAAACATTAATTTTTTTCACACGCCCCTGGGAAATCAGCAACTGATGTGTGTGGTATTAAGAATACATTGATATCAACATTTATAACAACGCTTATAACATTCCTCATGCAGTAACACTATTTTTTCAGGTGCCTTAAACAATAAATGAAATTAATACCAAGACATGGTTTTAGGGGGGAAATGGTGTTCGACTGACCCTGGTTTATAATATATTTAATCACAATGAATGCATAGATCTGTTATCTTTACATTAATAACAGCTGGTTCAAATGTCCCAAAAAAATCTAGGCTGACGTTCTACTTATATATTAACAGTTTTATATATTGTTAAGAAATTAAAAACGCACCTATAAAGATCAGATAAAACAAGGTATAAAACGCTCGAGATTTCGGTTTATGTGCATTCGTCAGGGACTAAGAAAAATGATGAAACTGTACATGTATGTCATTTAATATCATGTCTTACTTGAACTTAAAACAAATAATGAAGCGCTTATTTTTTTTCTGATCTTGAAAAATTAGAAAGAAAATGAAAATGTTGAATTTTCAACATTTCATCATTGGGACCAAAATATACTTTGAATATTTCTAACATGCCCAGCTTTCATAATTACGTCGGCCATATGAGTAATAAGTGAGTGAATAAAGGGTTGCCTGTACACTTTTTATAAGGTAGCATATGGGAGGTCAAATTCCAATCTCGACTATAAAATGCTCTAAAAATTAACTGATTAAAATATTCATTTTTGGCCTTGAAATATATTAGTTTTAAGAAGGCAAAATCTGAGAGGGTCGTGTTCTAATGTCACTGTGTTATTTTTCTGATTCTTACAGAGACTGGTACTTAACAAAGGTCATTACTTCGCCTCTTTACTAATAAAATCAGAAGCAAACCTTTCAAGAAAGTTTCTGGCAACAGATTGTAGTAGTTATTGTTGCGATAAATTAGATCAGTTTAAAAATTGATATCAGTTTTCACCCCAAAAAAACGCTTCTGTTTCGTCATCAGTATGAGTACGCAAATTCTCCCCGATATGTTGGGCAGCATTAGCTTATTACATGACGATATTTATTTCCGCGGATACGGAAATACATCTTAACGTATCGATCTCCCTTAAAGAGTGAAGCCCCCACCCCATCCAGGCCACGCAGGTCAAGAGACGGTCATCATGTCTAGCCAGACTATATCTGAATCTCCTCCAGTCAAAAACGGCGGCAAAAATGCATTCGACTCTGGTGGGATGCATAATAATAATAATAATAATAATAATAATAATAATAATAATAATAATAATAATAAATGTACGCACTGGCAATGGACATGTATTTCTAATCTTTTCGAAAAAAGATTAACAAACAGCGGTGGTCGTATTTCATGTGTTGGTAATTAATTGAATTAATTAAACAATATCAGTAATTAATAAGAACTCCCATTTACATGTTTCATTTTCTCAATAACGACAAATTCCACTTACCATCCATTTCAAATCCTAACGTTTGTAAATGCTCTTCTTAGAAATAGGTTTTGTAAGATTTGAACCCACTGGCAGTTTAGGATCTGACACTGAGGGCTTACATTATGGTACAGTATATGCGGAAGTTCTACAGAAGTCAGGTCTGGCCTAGTTTACCATAGAAATCATTTATCAAAGTATAAAAGAAAAATCCAACACGAGTTCAGATATCGTTTGAAGGTATACTGTCCGCGTTTGAAAATGACCCATACTCGTACGTATGTTCTATTTCCACCTATCCTGTGAATCTACCTATTACCTCTGTCAATTGAGACCTTAAAATGATGCAACTCAAGAAATAAAAGTGTTTGATGTCGATATTTCCCTCTGAACTGTACTAGAAGACATGACACTGTAAGTGCCTAATAAGTAATTCAGAACTAAATCATTTAATTGGAAAGAGTATAAAACATCGCCATTAAGTGCAGGGACGGATTGAGCAATGGCTCTTAAATATAAAATGCTCTCTATTTCGAGGCAAAATCGAATTGGCGGGAAAATCCAGGATTGGATGCCTAAAGTGGTGGAATAATTGACTTGTCCTGAGATGGCCTGAACAGTCCTCCAGGTTATTGTTATGGCAACGCTACTGTAGGATCTGGACAATATTAAGGGGTAACTGTGGTTGACCAATATACTGTCTGTACTGTATGTGCAGCTTCATATGGGCAACAACATGAGCATTAGAAACAAATCCCATTGCGCTGCAATGCACGATAATTGTGGTGACCTTCACTCACATTCAGGGAAAGCCGGGAATACAAGCAGCCTGCGTACGAGATTAAGGCGATGGAGTCATAGTGCCTGTAGTTACTATTTCACAAGGATTCTAGGACAGTTACCCCCGGACATTCCTCCCCCCCCCCCCCCGGACGATCCCCCCCCCCCCCGAAGAATATATATTTATATACAAATATAAAGTAAAGAGTGTAAAGTTCAAAACATTTCATTCATTTCATATATAATTTTTAGTGTGATAATACAACTTTATCATTAAACAAATTATTTTATAACAAATTCCTTTTTCATTGAGTACAAGTAGAGAAAGTATTATAAAATATCTAATCAAAGTATAACCACCTATTCTCCAGGTAAAGGTGGGATAAACAGATGAACAGGTAAACATATTTTTAAAATTATATTTTAGTGAGGTGGGAAGTGGGTAGGTGGATAGTAGTCAAGCAATTAAAAGTAACAGATAATCAAAGGTATACCTGTATAAGTGACAGAATCTGTTTACCCCACCTCTCCCTAGAGATGCACCTTGATTCAAGGCTTACTTAATCAAAGGGGGGGGGGGGGTAATTAAGCAATTAAAAGTAACACTTAATTCATCAAAGGGTTACCTGGATGTGTGAGATCATTTGCTAACCCCACTTTACCTAGAGATATACTTTGATTAGATTTTTAAAATATATATTCTTCGGGGGGGGGGGGGGGGCGTCGTCCGGAGGGGGGGGGGATTGTCCTGGGGGGGATTGTTCGGGGAGGAATTGTCCGGGGGGGGATTTTCCGATTGTCCTGATACCTTTCACAAGGCCTATGATCTACGAATATTGTATTTAATGTGATAGTAGTATTCCCCTTGTGGACAATTGTCCGGGGATAACTGTCCAATCATGATCAATACGAGTAGCTTGTTCTAATTTTTTCTTTAACCCCATACAATACTCATATATCTCTAGTGAGGGAATATTTACCTCGACCCCCTTGAGTTGAAACATGCATGTACCATCGTAATAAAGTGTTGATCATACGCGACGAGAGACAAACGAAACATAAACCCTTTACTGGTAGGAAAGCAACTGCATTTCTCATTTAACCAAGAGCAAGTTAATTGACATGACAAAATCGTCATGTAATTTCTGGAAATTCAATTTTCTGAGATGGCCACAGGAGCGATGACAGATCTTGAAATGTCGAAAAAAAGTGGTAAAAATGAGTAGTTGCAGTTTCTAGTGTGGCAGTTTCGTCTACCATGCACCGTCATTTCTCATCTACCTGATCTTGTGGTGAACAGAGAAATGTATATCCGAATTACTACGAAGACAGTTACAAGTTCATCAAAAACGTTTGTTTTTATGACTCTATGGGCTTCAAAACGCCACAAATGCTTATTTTTACCATCCACAGAGTATACACCTTACACGCACCTTAAAAGCGATTTAACCCCTTAAATATTTTTCTGGAGCCTCCCTGATATTGCCACTGGAACTTAGGAAGATGGTTGCTGGCTATAATGACTGGCCGTCATTGTAAACTAAATCGACCTTTATTAATTCAATTAAAGGTCGAATCCAAGTGCAGATAGGAATAGATAAACGATTCGTGAGTACGAGAAAATTACTTACTTCCCCAGGCAAATCCATTTTGGCGGGTAAATCCCATAGAGTTGCCCTTTATACCTATCGCAATATAAAACAAACTACAATTGTAGTATACCCTGTTTTAACATTTCATTAAAATGAGAGAGAGAGAGAGAGAGAGAGAGAGAGAGAGAAAGGGGTTGTAAGAAATTTACAATAAAGATTTTCACTTACGGGTCTAGATACCAAATGGCTGAGGGTGCTTATTTGCTTCGAGGACGCTTTGAAGATATGGTGTAATTTGAGATATTTCACAAACCGTTCGTCTCTATTTTATTCCCCAATTCTCATTTTTTTTTCGAAAAATGGATTACCCTCCTCACTGTTTCTGCCTGTGGTATTTACTCTGAATATTATACAGAACTAATGTGCACGAGCACCACCTCAAAAAATCCTGACCTGGACTGTTTGTTTTCATACCAACGAGTCCAGATGAACTTTGTTTTGGTACAACACGCGACACATGCAGCACTATTACTACAGCTCAATATGTGCGTGTGACTGCAACTTGTGTGTGTGTGTGTGTATTAACAATCGTTCGTGCACGCACATGGCACATGTCCGTTTACATGTACATATTAGATTTGCGTGTTATAAATATGTGTGTGTGTGCATGCTCATGTATTCATGCCAGAGGCATGGGTTGTTTTGGCCCTGCTGTTGGCTTCAACACAGTACAATATTGTTTAATTTGTGTGTCTAGTGATCTTAGCAAAAACCAGAGACCACACGTGCAAGAGAAAACTGAAATGGATTCTTTTAACGAAACTACTAGTCTAACTTTTTCAGAAAACGTATAAATTCATAACACCGTTAAAAGCAGTACAAAGAACATACAAACGAATACGGTTTTTACACCGCACATATTGGCGTCAGATGTAATGCCTAAAAGCCACTGGGCAGGAAAACACACTTCACTGGGTTTGATCAACGCAATGGACATACACATGCACAAATAAATTGATACGCACACATACACAAACAAACACATGCACTTGTCACTCCCTTAAACGACCAAACTAAGTTTTTATCGACTGAGCCATTTGCCTGCCATACCCTGTGTAACGCGTACATGTTCTGTGTAAGGATGGATATCCCGAAGTAAAGATTATTCCAAAATATCAACAGATACACACTGCTGCGCTTTCCCCCCCTTTTTAAAGAAAATGCCTCCATTCTGTCCAATGCATTGATTTAAGAGCTTTTCGTGTCCAAATACACGTTGTTGGAAAGATCTAAGCGTGTTTATAGTGAAAGCTTATGTTTCATTGTTTTACTTTAAAAATGAGGTGACAACAGATATGACCAGAACCGTGAACGCGTGAGGTCAAAGAGTACAACAATTGAAATAAAAAAATTTAACAAATTTTTTACCAGTTTAGGATCGATGTTAACACATTTTTCAGTATTTAAGTACAAAGTGCATGTTATGATATATCGCACCGACCGCACACATCGTAAAACTACCGACATCTACTTATAACGATATAATACAATTAAATGAGAAATACCGTAGAGCCATCTTAAAAGTTGACTTGGCATTCTGCAATCAAATGTCTTTTAAACGGTACAAGATGAAGTGACTCTTTACATTTCACAGTATATATTTTACATTATTTGTTACTAGATAAAGGCACGGCTGTCATGCACGGGGATAAAAATCTTGTAATGACAAAAATGTACAGCCACATTATTTCTTTTAAAATATTGAGTATTCTGTAGTATAAAAACCTCTTATAGTCAGCTTGCACATGCATATAATCTGTCTTGTACACAAGAAAAAAATGAGAAAGACCATTGTTAGACTTTGAGGCATCAAATTCGTGTGGCAATGATTTGGAATATTTTCAATGAAAGAGAAGTTTTAGAAAGCAGAAGGCAATATAGTTTTGCCTTTGTAGTGTTGCTTGCGTGCTGTGGGGCATTTCAAAGACACGAACACTGAAAGCTCCAAGTGATCACTTTCATATACTTGTATAGAACACCAGAAAAAATACACATTTTTCTTTATGTAGTGGTAAGTGTCTTATGATTTCATAGTTTCTTATTTTCTTGTTAATAATTTTATACTATTTCATCGTTTTGAAGCACCTTCTTCCATATTTTTTTTTTCATTTTCATTTAAAATTGAAATAGACGAAAACTGCATATTCGGACATATCAAAGAACAGGACTGGAGGGCTCTTGTGTTCAATTTGTTGCAGCTGACAATTGTTTTACACGGGTCGCAGATACGCACTTTGCCATAGTGGCACTTTTATTGTTTCATAAAACAATTAGGTGCCAAAGATCAACATGATATTGTAAACTTAAAAATGTTATTTCAGAAGTCTATTTTTAAGGGTTAGGTTTCAAGAACTTCAAATGTTTGTCCAAATTGTTGTGGCGGGCAGACAGGCAGGTCTTGAAGGGTCATTGCGATTATTCTGATTGCGGTGTGCACTGTAAATTTACGATGAGCTTTTGACAAAATAAACTGTTAGTTTGTATTATTGTGTGGATCAAATATGATTTTATTTTGTAAGAAGAAAAAAAAAAGAAGTGGCCTATTCAATCCAATCTCCACTCTTCGGAAATACTTCCTCAGGGAATGGTGTTACATGCATCCATGTACCTGTAGTAGCATCCTCTACGTGCATAAATACTGGGTATAAATACTGGGTATAACTTTTACTGGGTTTCCTCTTACTTTTCATCTTTTTTCCAAGGGAATATAGTAGTATTTTTTAATTTGGGGTCCCATCTGTGTGCCCGACCGTGGTATGTAAACAATTCCTCTGCTCTTCCAAAACATCTGCCACACACGCCATGCCGGGGAGTGGGCCTGGGCTATATATCACACGAACAACAGCACGCACACGTGGGAGGTCTGGACAATTAGAAAATAAATAAATGCAGATGTTTATGATTGATTTTGATACATAGAACGGTACTGATGACATGAAGCCATAATAGAATTCCCAGAAAATTATTTTCATGGCCGACAGACATGCAAGTCAAATAAGTCGAATCGCTTGACGAAAAAAAAAAAATAAAAATAAAAATAAATAAAAAATAAAAGTAAATAAAAAAGTGTTGTTGCACGCTGAATGCAATCATCAGCGAGGGTATTTTCTAGGAAGTTTAAATCAAGTTTCAACAGACTAAAATAAACATTTGCTTACATTTGAGTTTCTTGTTATATTTGAAAGTGTTAAATCGCCAGGCAGACGCGATATAAATTTTGCCACACTAGAAACACATGTCATCACGTACCGCATGCGTTCCCACTAGGACAGGCAGTGCGGCATTCGTTCACCAAAACTATCTGCCATTGGCCGTAATAAATAATTTGACACGTGTACCTTATGGGCCCGTGGTTACAGACATCTTTCATTTTAAGTAGCAGAGAGCCATAAGTCATCCTAGGCATCACCAAACACAAATATGTTCATGTTTTGACGCTATCATAAGTCACAGCGTAAAGAGGTTCAGATTGTACAAGATGATCCAGGGGAAATGCCTTGTCACGTTGGATCGTTTGTAGCCGACTGTAGTCACACCAGGCTGTGTGTCAGTAGACAGTGGCACCGTCAGATTATATTAGCTTACACTCAGGTTTTGACTTGTTTACATTTATTACGTATTGTCTTTTAAATATCACGCTATGACACATCTTCTATTAATATCCACAGATGTTTTTGTTTAAATGCTTCCAATATTTCTGTGTAACTTGTGCTTGTTACCTGCTTGTTTTGTAACTAGTCTATCTGTAATACGTATCCGTATTCGTCACAAGGGATGAATAATCCTGAGACAGAAATCCCTAGAATCCCCATGCCCACCGATATTTTTGCTTTGAATAACTTTATAATAAAAAAATGTCTAAGTCATCCTTTAATTGAAATTTGGGTGTAAAGAATTATCACATTTCACATGAGAACTGTTTAACTTCTGGTTTTAAATTGCTACAAAATAAAATCCATTGAAGCTAGCCTGATCCATTTCATCTACGTGCTTCGCCAATGACTGAGTAACAGTTATTTAACAAGTATTTTCGATTTAACTTATTTTTTCTCTACTGTTCGAATACGTTTACTTAATCATTTTCCTAATGTCAGTCACCATATCAAGTTTTGCCACCCCTGTGCACTGAAATGCCCCTTATAACTATAGCATATGCGCTTTTCCTGAATCCCACCAGCAATAACAGCTGATCAGCTTATTTTGTATTAAGTTATAAAACGAGATGTGGAATTCGTCTCATGTAAGTCAACTATCAAGATCAACCAATTGTATTCAGATACACGTGTAATACTTTTTTAATTCTTTTTTTTTCATGTCAAAGGAACCTACAATTTAATTTCCATTTCAGATGGTAATATTAACTACTTTTAGAGTACACCACTACAAAAATATCTTAAATTCTATTGCAAATCCCAACTTTTGTCATTTGTTCCAGGCGTGCCGACCAATGCGGGAACAGAGTTTATCATAGGGTTCACAGAAAATGTTCCATGGGGTCCATATAGACCACGCCTTCTAATCGTGACGGATTCAGTAGTGCCAGTGGCTGTGACTATCTCGTCTCCATTATTTCCAAATCATACATTCCCCTCTACTACTAGATCAGTTCGGTACAATGATACTCTAACCGTGGACATTCCATTAGATCTAGCAATGAAAGGGACTGCACTGGAAAATAAAGGGATACTTATCACTGCCACTGAGAACATTTGCGTGTTTGGAGTTAATAGACAGCGATATAGTAACGACGGCTTTATAGCTATACCAACGTCATCGCTGTCAGTTGACTACTATGCAGTAAGTTCGGCGCCTGTGCTGGGAGACAGTCCCGCTTACTCCCAGATTGCCTTGGTGGCGACCTCTGATGCGACAGATGTGAACATTGAGTTAAATCCCCTGACCCCAAATCTAACCGTGGTTTACAACGGCTTCACCTATCGTAGCGGCGACATGATTCACGTAGTTCTGAATCGGTTTCAGACTTTTCAAGTACAGTCCAATGTGGACTTCACGGGAACTAAGATCTTGGCAAGCAGACCAATATTTGCGTTATCAGGGAACATGAAAACCTCTGTGGGCGGGGCTCCTAATGAAAACACTGGAGACCACCTTGTCGAAACCTTGCCTCCTGTGAACACCTGGGGGACAGCGTTCGTGCTGGTACCAACCAGTCGACCGGGAGAGAATATATATACAGTCATTGGTAAGTTAGCTTTCTTGTTTCTTTTATATATGTTATTTTGATTTTTAAATATTTAATCTTTAAAATATATTTAACACAGTGATGGTTTTATGTACCGTATAGTTAAAATAGTTAAAACGCCCTTCAGTTTAAAGTTTAATTTCTCCATTAAATGTCATTAAATATTTCATGGCATTGCCTCTGAAATTAATCAAACGGTTACACGGGAAAGTCTTTTTGAAATTCCTGAGGCTGGTTACCAAAACATAGTCCGCAAACGCAATGTTCAAATTTTGCGTGTCGGGGTGGCGTGGGTGATCTTTATTTTTAGACTTTGGTAGCCTTTTTCCAGATACTTGATATCATGTTGCACTGAGTAAACGTTTTCAACTTACATGGTTTGATATTTACTCCTCTGCTTATATACTTGTACTCTAAATACGTGCTCATATCATTGCAGGATCCCAGCACACCATCAACGTGACTCTTCAGTGTGGAGAGACAACGGAAACGCACAGCGTCAACACCAGGTATGTTAAACTGGTCACAGAGTCACATTCCCCCTGCTATGTTGAATCTGTTTTACCAGTCTCCGTGTATCAGTTTTCCCGATCAGTGCCCTTGGGTCGGCGCCGAGGGGATCCGTTTGCCGTCTATTTGCAGCCCACACAGCAGTTCCTGGAGAGATACTCATTCCCGACACCGAACCTGGGAGGATATAAGCATTATATTAACATTATATCTCGCAGAAATGAAACCAATGGCCTAAGACATGATTATAAGCCAATTGTAACAAACTGGACTAGAATGACACACGGATATTCCGTTACACAATTACAGGTATCTCCTGGAAGGCACGTGCTGAGTCACGAGACCCCTGGAGTAAAGTTCGGTGCATATGTCTACGGCAAAGCGTTTGGTGAGTCTTACGCCTTCCCTGCTGGCCTTGGGCTCTTAAACCGACGCTGTAGGAGAACAACTCCGAGATATAACGACGGAATTGACAACGATTGTGACGGTAGAATCGACGAGGAACTTTTCAATATAGAAGATGACGACGGAGATGGCCTCACAGACGAGGATTATGGAAGTGCCAGGCGCAATCGCCCCCTTCAACCCGAGAGGGCAGTGCCTTTCGAGAAGAAAATTACGCCTCAGGGGCAGTTGGGTGAATTCGGTGGCGTTGCTAAAACCCGTGCCTCAGACCACACTGTAACTTCAACCTCCTTTACGACAACTGAAAGATGCACGACCGCAGTGGAAGTTGAAAGAGCCAAAACGGAAAGCAGCACGTTTGCACATAATATGCTAACCGACACAACAACAGAGAGTGGAAATCCAACCAGTGTTACAGAGGCGGGAGGTGACGTGGAACATGTTACACGGAAAATACATGTAGTTAACCAGAATAATTCAGATGATATCTTGTCTCACGTAAGTACATGTACATATAAAATTTGTTTTTTCTATTCGAAAATATTAATCATGGTATTAAAGGATAATTTACATGACATACAATCCACAAATAGACGTCAAAGGTTGCTAGACCTAATTACATTAAATTATTTTATAGAATTGATGTTTTTTTTTTGGCATGTTCAGTTTCAGTCATTTGCGTCTCAGAAAAGGGGAAAAATATGGACAGTTATTCTAATGTTATATGGTATTCTACTTCATATTTGCTTTTGGGTCCCTTTTGTGTAGTTCTTAAGTGAATTTTCTGAGTGCATTCATTAAGGGCCCTATGTTTAAATACAACAGTCTTGCGAGTCGACACTTGCATATTGATTTGAGTATAGGCTATTTTCTAATCCTCTGTGTTGGTGGCGTTTTCTGTAGCATTTATTGGAAATAATGTGCGTTCTGTACAAAAATTTTCTGGTAAATTTAATATATATTGATACGATACAATTCAACGATTCTATTTGTCCTGCTTTTCAGCCTGGTTTTTGCATGCATGTGTATACACTAAACCTTATTTCATTTTCCCCCTTCTAGAACTCCTCCACACTTGGAGAGCCATTACCTATACCGTATGACCTTCTTTTGGCAGCGGTAACACCACTTCTGCTGATAGCGTTGGGCTGCATTTTGATCATCTTGATATGCAGACGATTTCGTGGATCAAAGAAGCCTCCTACAGATCATCGCACTGCACATGCGCAAACGTCAGGTGACATTGTAAGCAGAGGTGACGTCCTTGTCACCAGGACAGCAGAGACACAGACCGAGGCTGCGGTTTTCGTGACATTTTCCCAAAACAATTGTCCTCAGTTGTATTCAGTGTTTGGGAACAAAGGGAATCCAAAAGTCCTCAATAAACAAAGCAGTTTAGTAAGCATTGAATTGTCAAGAAAATGCCAACCACATGCCTATAATTTTACCAAAGCAATAGAGACTTATAAAAAGAAGAGAGTGTTCGACAAGGAACCTAAAGCGTGCAGTAAGACTTCTCCGAAGTTGCTTCGTGTCAACCCTAATGTTTACATGACCAGTCAGGGTGGACGACTGGATTTTCCTGTCATAAAGCAAAATAGACCATTGGAGACTTCACGGGCTGTAAGAGTAACCGATATAGACTGGTAGCCTCGTGATTGCTGACGTTTTACAATAAAT
This sequence comes from Lingula anatina, assembly GCF_001039355.2. The sequence goes on along the minus strand of NW_019775559.1, from coordinate 173,916 downwards.
ATTATTTCTATGTGAATGTTTAATTGCATCATTATAATATAGGCTGTGTTTGTGTGTGCGGTGCGTATGAGGAAGGGGAGAGACAGATGAAAAATGGACTCCACAGCAAATGTTTTGTTTTATTGGAATGCTAATTTTTAAAACTTGGTACAGGTTTTGGTCATGCATTAAGTCCAACAAGGTTGGTATCACATTTTTATGGTTTCACAATCATGGTATGATTCAAAATATGAAATCAAAATATTAAAGAAGATAATGCCAATTTTTCATTTTACCAAATTAAACCTCCTAGCTAATTTCATCCCAAACAATAATAAAGCTTGGAATTTACGGACTGAATGATGTAACAAATATCTGAAAAAGAAAAAAATGAGAAAACATGATGACAGTCATGCTAGTTTTTGTACATGGCCTTACATGACCTAAGTTTTTATTACTCAATTTAAAATCGACAGGTCCGTTGAATAAAATGCATATTTCATCTCTTCTTTCAGCTTAAATATTTTCAATATGTTCGAAATACCTACTAAGGAAATTTCAAATTTTATGATAAAATAATAAAGTATTATCATTAATATAATAATTTTCTTTAATATAATCTTATATCACATGTATTGACATTGAGTGAGTTTAAAAAATGAAATCATGACAAGATATTTCTTCAATTTTATATTTTTCAACTTATTCAAACAATGCTTTTTTCATTATTTATTTCTCTAATCCGTCATATCTCAATAAAAAAAAGAAAAGAAAAGAAAAAAAGAAAAAGGAAAATTAACAAAACTTTTAATTTCTGAACCCAGGCACCATTAGACACCAGAATCCAAAAGAAATTTAAAGTTTTGATCATTGATTATGATTAAATTAACACTTTTATCTGGAAAATTGTAAAATAGTGTTTGGGAAGGACTTGTTTATTTTTTATATGGTTTTCAAAATATTGATAATATTTTATCATTAAGGCTAAAGACATTATTTATAGGTTATTTCCAGCATTTTATGAAGATTTTTTAAATTAACAAATAATGGTTTAATCCTATCAATTTGTCCTTCCAAAATGGTGCCTATTTTAAAAGTTTTTTTCAGTAACTACAATGTGCAAATTTTACCATACGTTGATTCTATACGCTATTGTGTGACAGGACCTTTACCAAGACAAGTGGCTTACTAGGAGGCGCCTTCACACAAGAAGCGGTCTTCCCTGATTGCAACGCTTTCCATTAAAATCATAGAAATGTGATAATGGGCAAAGAGAGATGTCGATGTTGGTAGTGCTGAATTTCGAATTACTTCCATTGCTACTGTTTTCCTTTTAGTGTTGATCTAGTCCGTGCTTGCCCATACGTGGTTTGAAAACATCCGACTGATACTGAAAACAAAGGTTGCTGTTTATTTTCCGACGTATTTGCGAGAGCCACATATTTAGGCAGCCTACAATTCTCTTCTATAAGATCTAAGGTCGGAAATCGACCCCTTCCCCTTTAGACTAAATGGATCATTTATTTACCCAGCATTCTGTCTAGTCGTCCGAAAGAAATATTAATCATTATATGTTTGCTCTCACATTCTTCATAAGATATAGAAATAACTTTTAGGAGGAACTGTTTTAAGTATAATAGACTAAATTAATTCTGTGACGCTAAGTATACATTTTTAGGACCCACACCCAAGATATTTCATACCAACACACCGAATCTACACAGTACAAATAGCTATGGCCCGAACAAGACGGGTACTTTCTATATAACTAGTTAATCTTAACGGCAGCTTAGCAAAGGGTTTTACCAGGCCCTCGTGAAAGAGAAGAAAAGAATTCAGTTTTTATACAATTATCCTGTAAAATCCTTTGGTTCTCAAAGAACAAGGGTATGATAAAAGTCAAATTTTGAATTAATATTTGGAATTTCGGTTTCGCTCGAGCTTCAAAGAAAGAATTATAGCCCAACAAACGTTTTATGCCATTTTATACCCTTTCTCAAAAATGGTTTATTATACATGTATGATGATATTTGACAACTGCTTTTTAGAGATAGCTCCGGTAATTAAATGAATTTTACAAAAATATTATGTTGTCAAATCACAGGATTCACCGGGATCAGTGTCTCATTATCAAAGCGTCATTACCAAACAGGGCAACTGTTTTTATTGTGAAGTGAAAAAATTTGATTCGGTTAATGGGATTCTTACATGGATCTGTCAGCCGTGGATTTATGGGTATGAGGGTTTAATAAAGTTACGAGTTAGTGGGAAGCGTTCTATCGAGGCCCATATCTAAGACAGTGAACATTTATCGAGAAGTTTTCCTAGAATGCCGTAAAAAATACTTCATTTTTGCCCTCGGGTTATAATACGTCTTGTGATTGACAGGTATCAAATAAATTCAGGCAATTAACTTCAATTTTGATGGAAGCTGTCAAGTGCACACGACTTTGATTGACAGTTTTAAAAACAAACGTCAGTCACAATCATTACACAGTTGATCACTATAGTCGTCGTACATGCAAAGCTCCAGATTTTATATCCTTTGATTGGCAGTTGCTAAGCAAATTCAATTAATTTTGATGAAGGCTGTCAAATTCAGTCGGATTGATTGAAGGGTTATATAAACAAACGTCAATCATCACATATTTGATCTCTATGGCTTTGAACAGCGTGAAAAATATAAGATATTGAGCGAAAGGAATGATTCTTTTTTTTTTGCGTTATTTGTGGAATTTGGGCAATTCCATTATTTGTTAAAATTTGCACATTTTTCAAGGTTCTGTAATCAAAGCAACTTATTCATTTTATCAAAACTGTCACTTCTGTTGTAGTTGAGAAAGGATTTATATCTTAATTTTTGTTAACCTTCTGCTTTACTGAAAGAAAGACATGCCCCTGTGTTTAGCAGTGGTTAGAAAATACTTAAAATATTATTGTAAACTAATCTTAGGAGTTTTTCATATTAGGCATTCATCCCTATCATAATAAACATTACTAACTCGCTCTTGTGAATATCCCATTAGATCGTTTTATTGCAGTAAAGCGTGGATGAAATAGTACAACTCACACAGAGTTGTTGTATTTACGAGCCAGCTGCAGGGATTATGTGAAAGGGCTAATACGAATCCATGATTGTTCCTTATCAAAGTCTAAATCTTAAATCGAGGCTTGGTGCGGAAGGTGGTCAACTGTGTACTATTATGTAATCCAGATGAGCCTTTTGGTGAGAGGTGTTCAGGGAGGACCAAGGTCAGTGGGCAAAAATGGAGAAAAAATGAGCCTGTGCCACACTGCGACAATTTTCTTACGAAGAACGAAATTTTGGCGTCGAAAACTGCAGCAGTCGATAGTAAGTACTGTATTGATGATATAACTACGTATTTTGCGTCGACAATATTTTTCAAAATCGTACATTTCCCACTTTAGGCATTGGCGTGAATGCTTTGAATTCCAAAATGAGCTTGAAGTTTTAACGAATTATTTTCTGTTATTATTATTTTTAGAGGGAATACATTGGCCAATAAAGAATGGAGGGGTTTATTCCAGCTGTCCAAAAATCTGAACATGTAAATCCATCTAAAACACAAAGACTGGGCAGGTAACTACATTCATAGCTCTTTAATGGCACCCTTGTCATTCTTGACAACATTTTTGACAAGCTATTTATTTATTTATTTTGTTTGTTTTTTAAATGTAAAATACATTTAGTTTATTGCAGTTTACTGAAAACAAACAGATATTTCTCTATAGAACTAGCAGTGACATACCCAGTATATTTGATTGGTAGGCCTACTACGTTCTTCCTTCATGTATGATTTCATTTACATTCCGTCCATATACTGGTACTGGCTTGTATGTCATGGTCTGAGGGGATCCGAAAACTCCTTTTCACATTTGGCCTTGGGGGTGTGTGGCTTAGCCAGTCATCTCCAAAAAATTTCACCACAATTTTCAAACAAAGACAAATCAACCACTATGCCCAAAAATGCAATAGTAAACTTCAAGCCAACAGTAAAATGTCTCTCTTCCATATACTTAACCAAAAATGTGAAAGGACAACTTAAAATAACAAATTATGACACTCTATCAACCATTGCTAAGCTTGCGGATTACTCGGATTACATAAATCATGTAGATACATTTTTCATGCTACATTCATGATAATGACCCCCTGTTTTCATGTTTCTGGTAGTAGGCACAGCGGGCCAGTACCCTTCCTTATTTTCGGAAGTAAACCTCTCCCCCTTCACCCCCCCCCTTGCAAAATATCTGTTTTACGAACAAAACGAGGCAAACCCAAAGTGTAGGCTCCTGCGCCCTACACACAAATATTTGAGGTTAAATTTTACCAGACCTCAAAATCCGTAAATTGTCATATTGTTTCTTTTTGTTTGTTTATTTGTTTTTTAAGGTCCCGTAAAATTGATATGAACTAGACCCTTCTGTCAAATGTGTTTATATATCGAATTTTTCTTCCGTCTAATGTTTTCATGTATCCAATTTCACCTTAAACATTAACGTTATCCGTGCACTGGTAACTAAAAACAATTCTCCTTACGTTTACAGGTCACAGCTTTTGCACGATGCCCAGGCTCAGTTGCAATCATCACGATGTTATTCGTGGAGGGATGCACCTTAGTCTAATAAATTAACCTTAAGTCTAGTGTGTTGTCGTGTATAAACATATTTTACATATTATTTTATTCTCAAAACCACATATGTTATACAATGTACATGTAGGTGCAGAGAAACGTGACAAAAGTAATTAAAAGTAATTTAGAAGTCTAACATGTTTATGTTGGAGAGAGAGTCTATTTAGCTAAGATTGCCTTGATAAATTTTTCTAAATTTAATAGTGACGTTTTCCTTTTGGATGTTAAGAGTTGTTCATATTTGATATCATTCGGGTGCTGATGAAAATATCTTCTCTCTCTCTCTCTCTCTCTCTCTCTCTCTATATATATATATATATATATATGCTTTACTTCTTTATAGTATTGTCAAAAGCATGTTCTCTACATAAGTGACATAATCTGTGTTCTCTGGGTATATTTTGCTATCTACCAGCTGATATAGGTAATTAAGGGTTATAGGTTCTAAATTTCCAGATACAATTCCTTGAAAGCTGAAGAGCAATATTCCATTCTAGGAATGGTCTTATACATTCTATAATTTAATGGTTTCAGTGAATTACATGTCTCACCTCTCCAAGATTGGATTTATTGGACTTTTAAAATACTAAACACAACTTTTTTCAACAAGTTGACATCTTTACATTTTTCTATTCCCATACATATTTTAACCACATTCACAGAATACAACTGTTTTACATAATCACTCCATGCTGTATGTAATAAAGAAGAGACAGAATTCGATTTACTGCTCAGCTTGTCATGTGGATCCATCACAAGTTAAGAGTTTAAATGGATATCTGTAACGATAATTTGTATACTACAGGTACTTTATCAAAGCCTTTGACATAGTCCCGTTAATGTGGATTTCTGCGTTTATTTTCAGTGACTCCTACCTAACGCTTAGAAGGTGACTGGATGCACCCTTCACCAAAGACATCAGGTTTCTGTTCTTCAACGCCCGCTCCCATGGCAAGACTGTCTCGCTTGTCGAAGTTTGTCTTCTTGTTAATTTGCAAGGTTGACGTTTGTTATGAAATGTGATATTTGCTTTGGATTGTAATATCTTGTATCAATACGTATATCAGCTGAAGAAAAGCACGTAAGGAGTGTTTTATCCTTTGATCTGAAAAAAAAAATGGACTAAATCCAAGCGTCAACCCTGTATGTTGCTGGTTTAATTCAATATATGTTTCGTAGTCGTAGTATACTAGTAGTACTCTATCCACACACGATGTTTTTTCTTTGTAATTTGTTTAAAGATTTCTTTGTTTCATCAGTCTTCGTACCTGAAACGACACTTTTGAAGTACCACTTTAATAGAATTGATTAAGGACTTGGTTAAGGGATGTACCGGTATGGAAAAGAAATGATTGAGTGATTGTTATAAAATTATTCTAAGTCATACCCAAGCGGAGTACTGTGATAGCTCTATCAGCTTTCAGTTTGGTTGTAAAATAATATGTGTGGATAAATATATAGCAAGATGAACTGCTCTCGAAAATGATTGGTTGTTCATCTTAATTAGAAAGATAATATTAATTTTATAAAGTTAACTTTTGGGAGGAAAATTTGCCGCGACTCCTTTACGTTAATTGCATACAAAAAACTTTTTCGAGAATCAGATATTGGTTGTTTAATTAAGGAAGACTTCTAGATGTAACTCTACAATTAATTGAAAACACTGTTCTAAATTAAACCACTTCAGAAATGACAAATTTTAAAACTGCAAAATATGGTAGCGTTGTTGTAGAATTGCCGTCACGTTTGGAAGGGTCTTTCTAAAATTGTGATTATGCGGTGTGACGCATGCTTAGAATATATAAACTATAACTTTGGATCTTGGTGTTTTGATACTTTGTGTCTGATCAGTGACGGACCCATAGTTTCAGTACTGGGAGGGGGTCAGTGTGTTTGTTTTACGGAAAATCAAACCAGGGGTAGGATAATTTTTTTAGAAATTAATTTGCATTTGTTATTACAGTAGGAAAATATACAGATAGAAAAATTGTTTATAATGGGACTTCCAAAATTTCCCAGCATTTTTGGACATGGCCAAGGGGTCATGTTTATTTACATTTCCTGAATGTTTTTTGAAAAGTTATTTTGAGATAACTGATTTTGTGTAAACTTTTTGTTTTTGTTTGTATATTATCCATAAAGATGACTTTGACTGGGATAAGGCTGTAAACTGATCATGTCTTTATGCTGTTTTTGATTCGCACCTACCGCGAAATTAAGTTTTCACTCAAAATTGTGCCATGCATTGCAACTACATCTTTTAGGATTCGATGTGAAAAAAACAAAATTATGCAACCATAAAGTTTCAGAAATAAATACTTTTGAGTTATTTTTTAGTTTTGTGTGCGATGATCAGCATGAGGACATACATTGTAGAATAAGGAATACGTTCATGAGTGCGTGCGCGCTTCCAAAGACACGATTACATGAGATCCTATGCATTTTGAATTTTCGATATCGTTAATACCCCTGAATTTGGATAAATGTTCCTTCATGAAATTTGCCATCAATAAAAAGACAAATAAAACAGTGTCATTTTTGAACATTAGTGCAATATTATACAGCTTTGTAATTTATCTATTTTTGGGGTTTTAGTTGGATATTTTTTGTATTTAAATTCGATGAATATTTTGGAACACAATGTTTTGGTAGTTGCTCTTGTAAATGTTTTTTTTCAGTTTTTTTTATTCTTTATTGCGTCAGTATTGCTTGTATTCATTTGGAAAATAGTAACGTACATGTTAAACTTTAAAAAAAAAATGTTTCAGTTCTGTCTTCAGCTCGATTCGATCCCTGGGCCTCCCTAACTCCCTTTCCGCTGCCATCCAACCTACTGAGCCATCGCCCCCAACTTGAAACACAATGGTCCTGTGGTCCTCTCGTAGTTATTGCAATTGCTTATTTTGATTTTATTTAGCAAAAGGTAATTTGCTTGGACCCAGGAGCACCAGGATTCGAACTCGGGACTTGTCGACTCTGAGGCAAGCGCGTTACCTACTCCTCTAAGTGTTCCCACCCACCCTCCCCGGGTAGACTTTCTTCTTATAGTAACCAAAAGATTTTTTTAAAAGGCCCTCTTCTTCATTTCCAAGTACCGATCCTGGAATAGAACTTCAAGCCCAGACTTTACCATCGAGCCGCGATGTTGTCAATGAAAATACTAACACATTTTGCATATATTTGAAAAGTTTTTATTGAGAGCAAAACAAATTTACATTTTGTATTCATTTATTTATAAAGCATCTCCCTGTAAAAATACTTTGTATTCAAGAATATTTCCATTACATGACTATGTAAAATCAAAGGTGTTGATATCTGCATTACTCGAAAGATTGAAAGATAAATTTCGGTCTATAAACTATCAACTAGACGACTTGTGTTATGTTTCATCTTATTGATACAAAATAATGCATTTCTTAATTTAATTTCTCTGAAACAATGAGAGAGAGAGAGAGAGAGAGAGAGAGAGAGAGAGAGAAAGGAGCAGCTAAATTCATGAAATTGGACAGAGTTCAATCAAATGAATGGCCCGTCTATCTTTCTACAAAACCGAAATTTCTTCAACAAATAAATGCTACAAATTTAAGTTTTATTATAGTAATAAACGGTTCATGTGGTGCACTCTACGAACCTATACCTCAAACAAAACGGTTTAGCTGGTGAATATACAAATACCAAACAAACAAACAAAAAATGAAGTAATATTTACAAAAGAAAATCCGATCATGCTGACTTTTGGAAAGAATCCGCCTTTCTGCCTTATTATCATATAGGGCCACCCAGCAATTTAGAATCAAAACCAAAAATACACGTGAAAATTAATTACTTTTTTTAAAAATAATCTGATTGTGCTAATTTTTAAACCAAACAAAGCAATTTAGTGAGTCTTAAGTAAGACAAAAAAAAAAACAACTTGGCAGTTATAAGGATTGCCGTTTTGGACGACGTCGACATGGACTGACTCAGTGATATGTTCAGACAAATGCAGCGTCTGAATATAAAAATAAGCATTAATCTGATTTGGTGTTATATAATTTTTTATAATCAGATAACAATTCTGCAGTAAGAAGTCAACTTTAAGGCCCGGTCACACTGATGAGAGGATGAATTAAGGACACAAATTTTCTTGGGATTCGGTCCTTCGTTGTCATTCGCAACAGAATTGACCAAAAAAGACAAATTGTCCGCAATAGTGAGCTGATAAGAACAGTATGAATTACGCATATATATTTATAATGTGTTGTATGTGTATCACAAATAAAAACGGGTGCCATTGCAGATGTTCGCAAATCAGACGCAAGTCAGATGCAACAGAAATGCTTAATTCCTGACAAAACCGTTATATTCACAATATATAGTTTAGTTCGCCATATAGACGCGATGGGGTCGCTCTACATACGGTTTACATACTTAATACATGCTCTCCTAGTCCGCGAGCAAGCCGTGAGTTGCGGATAAGAGCGGATAACAGTGCATGTATCGCATTAGTTTTGCTTATGTATTGCGGATGTATTGCGCATGTCATCCGCAACCAAAATTTTGGGCTGCTCAAAAATCTCAGGAACGGAAAAAAGTGCCTCTGCGGATAATTGCTGACGTGTGCGGATGCTGGTCGAATGTTACAAGCATGCATCATGAATATTACGGATATCAAGTGTGAATATCAACCAATTTTATGCGCAATTCATGCAAAATTCATCCTAAACACCAGTGGGACCGGGTCTTTACATCATACTTGTATGCACAGTAACATACACACACTCATATTCGGCAGATCAGCTTCTCAAGAAGGACATTTTCGCAAATGGAAACTTAAGTTTGTGGACACTATACACTTCACTAGAAAGCAAGATAATTAATTGCCGTTTGTAAAATTTACAATTATTCACCCTTTTCCTTATCTGAGCATAAACATTATAAACATTAGAACTTTACATAACAAACAATTAATACTCGTAGACAATCCAACGTGTTTCCATATATCACCACGGTATACAATATCCAAAACAAAATCACTTACAGAAACGCAAATCATATATTTGTTGAAAGTTTTAAGTTTCTAGTCTTAAAGTCACTCTCCTCAAGGAGTTAGAAACTGGCGATTTTCAGTCATTGTTGTCATAAGTATAATTCAGCAAGCGGACTGAAAGACTGCATTGCTGGAAAATTCAGAAAAAAGTCTTACTTTGAGCTTTAAGTCGTCAAAATACTTTTATTATCCATTTATAACGAAATGTCAAGTCACCACAAGCTGTTTTGCTGCACATAGTTCACTTTTACAAATCTCGCTGCGGCAAATGTGAAATTATGATTAGCGTAGAATCTGTTTCAAGGCATACGGGGGATTATCGAAATGAAGCAAGTTTTGTAACTGATTACCAAGCATTTATAAATATACATTGTTTCAAATATTAAGTATTGTGTCTGCAAAAATCTTCAAAATTCTTGGTGTTATATTGATTAAACAGCACATCTTTGGACAGAGCCTTTCGAATGAGAAGCGTAATAGTATCAGTGGTCATCAATGGGAAAATATAGCAAGTAGGATAAAAAAAATCAGTTCCAAATAGTTCTTCCCGTATGCTTTGAAGAGTTGATCTTAATATCTGGCATGCAGAATTCACTACTACAATAATTTAGGTCTAAATTTAAATTTTGTCTTTGAGATCATAACATCTAGGTAGAGGTTTAACAAAGATTTGAAGATATTTATTTTGTATATATATGCATTATGTAACAAGTAAACAACCTAAGTACTCCATGACTGGACTACATTCACAAGATAGTAAAACGCTGGTTCAATGGTTGGAAAGAGAGAGAGAGAGACCATAAAACTCGCCTACACAATTATTAATCCCGAGAATGTATAAGTATATATATAGCATGTGTTAATTTGCATTCTCTCTCTTTCTCTCTTTGGCATTCAAACTTTTAACAGTAGAAAAATGCGTAAATTGGGCCTTGATCACATACTACTTTTCTTATTTTACATATATGGCATCATCTTTATGGCCCACTTTTTTTTATTTGACAACATGTAATTGCGCCGTGTGATACCGTTTAACGCGAGCTGTAAATCTCGCAGTTGAAATAAAAGAGCCCAACCACATATATAAATATAAAATGTTGATAACTTAACTTTTGTCTCTATGTTTACATTAAAAACAGTGGCAAACAGGCCACAAACACTCGGGTTTTTCACTGGTCACTCCACATCATTTGCCCCTTCTTGGCTATTTCTCGAGCACAAATTTTGACTTCAATTATTTCTACAAACGAAATTTGATATAGTTCACAAAAAGAGCAGTTGCATTTTTCATTTTGTTGGGACATGCACGGATGAAGTTATGAAGGAAGTCTGATGGGGAAAATATTGGGGAATGGCCAAAACTACGTTAAAGCACACAAGTTTTAAAAAACTTTTCAAAGATGCGTCACAAATAAGCTATAATAAAAGGCCAAAATTAAAATTCTTAAAACGTTGCTCTGAATTGATTGAAAATTAAATATTTGTATACTTAGTTTCTTGACTGCTTCGTATCCACTCCCTGGTAACTCAGACCTGAAAAAGTGCATGAAATCTCTTTCTGGGGTGCACGGTCCATTACATTCACAGGGGGGAGGCAGAATGAATGGGGGGGGGGAGGGTTCTATGCAATACTCATCAACAGCTGACAGGTGAAACCTCATTTACTATTCATCGATTAAAAAATACACACGACGCATTAGTACTTAAAATATTTTGAAATATACCACAAAAAAGGAAATTCCCAGACCCTAACACTCCCCAAAACGTTGCGCCATAATGTAGGTCACTGGCTCTCCTACCATTGTAGGTCACTGGTTGTCTAAACATATGGTCCAGTGAGCAGTTTTTGACGTATTTGATCAGCAGAGCGTACTATCATATATCTAGTAATATACTTTTTATGTTTAAAATCCATTTTAAACTGTTTTAACTTGAAAGTAGACTTTACACAAAAACAGACAAATACTTAAGATTATTAAGATCTAAGATCTGTTTATTAGATCTTAGTTAAGATATATAAAACTTTAAAATTACATCATCTGCAGGAAAATATATCCTATGTTGCAGTCGGACTGTTATCCGATTGTTTAGATTTAATTCTTTTATTCTTATTATCGTTTAATTATATATATATATATATATATATATATATATATATATATATATATATATATATATATCACCTAAATTCCAATATTAATGAAACACTCACACGTACGCGTACACACCCACTGTATAGACTCTATCTCAAGAATTTCATTTTCCACATTCAATCTTGAATCTTTCCCCCCTTTGAATAACAGTCTCGGGTGTTGACACTGGCATAGGAACACTTGTTGTATAACCTATGCGCTCTACGGCTAAACCGTTTATATAACTGGCTGCGTTCATAAAGTATAAATAAATAAATGTTAATAATTATACGGGAAATATAAATATCTTGTTCAATAACCTCTAATTAAACAAAATTCAATAATACCTCGCTTGTCATCGGCGTTCTTACATTGCTCCAAATGGCGACATGGAGCCGAATTTTTATCTTTTTGATTTTAAAGTGTGAGAAAATAACAGCAATTATGGACTTGACCAGGAAAAAGGGGTAAGGAAAGGGTGACTATGCTAAATTAAAACAGAAAAAACACAGAAAAACTAACAGCGATGTCCAAACTTCTTAAAGCTGGCTAAAGCCAAATAGACCGGATATGATTAAAACACTATCAGATTTAAATAAAAATGGTTAGGCCACTTGCTTGGGTGTTTTTTTCGTGCAAATAAATAAGAAAAAAAACTACAAGCCAGAATCCTTAACAAGCTTCCGTTGATAAATTGACCAATTTGTAGAAGACAATGTTAGTAAATTACTTATTTTGACAGATCTCGTTTCTCTGGCCCAAGGGTTACTCCCACAGCCAAGAACAAAGCAGAAATGCTTACTGATGCAGAAGAGAAGCAACTGTATATTGTACTGAATAGAAAAAAAAAATCATCAGAACACACTTCCTCGAAAAACTTTTACCAACGTCTTTATTCCAGAGATCAACTAATTTATTCACTCGTCAGACTCGCTTAACTAACTTGTTAAACATTAAATATTCGAAAATCAAAAAAATAAATAATGCTTGTCTACTCCATATGTAAAGAGTTTTCGCTGCACAACTAACTTATCATTTTTGTCTGGTCTTAACCAGAGATTCTTTCAAAAACTGTACCCCTAAATTTGAAATAAAATCTACTTCAGATGTGCTTAATAAGAGCGACTTTGACCTACATGTAGCTAGTTAGAGATATACATGTTTAAAACACTACACTGTAGTCACTGTAAGTTGTGACAAATCGTGGACGAATGAAACGTTTAATTTTATTTTATTCATATCTTATTGAAAATGCAGGAAATGCGAGTAGAAAATTACGAATTTCAGAGGATAATGACCTCGTTTCACGAATGACGAAGAATAAAATAAGTTGCATTCACGAGTCACGGAAACAGCAGGGTTCTTCAAGGAGGTTAAATAACATGGACCACACATCTCGGGATGTAAGTGTCTTTCAAGGGTAACAAAAATATGCGATGGGGCTCTCAATCATGTTGACACATAATCTCATTTATAGTTGAATTCTATATATATATCTAGTTCACAGTTAATATTTCTTATCTGCTGTATGCTTAAAAGTTGTGGGCATTTTCTGAAATACTGGCAGTATTATCCTGCGAAGGATATTACATTACCAAATTTCAGAAGCAACCCTAGCTAATTTTGTTCTATATTCGACTTGTTTTTTCTGTGTGTGCCTTTTTTTATACTAAATAATACAACTAATATATTTATATATGTACAAATGTATATACATGTATTTATTGTTTCAAAAGCTGTATCCCCCTTAGGGGACTATTATATTTCAAAAATAGTGGCGGATTTTGAAAATTCCAATTTTTAAATTCTTACGATTGGTTAACTATGAAAATGCATGCAAAATGAAGACATGGGTTCAAATTTCAATATTAAATTCTTGCATGCATATAGAAATATGTGATTTGAACAATAAACATCACAATTTATTACCTTATACAATTTACCATGAAATTCTTGGTCATCCAAGTCCACACAGGACTGCATTCACACACTGCCAGTAGCTCTACATTTCTCCTGGATGTGAATGTCTTATCTCTTACTTGTTGCAATTGTTCAATACATACTTGACAGACATTTATAAACCAAGTGAAGAGAGACAAACATAAGGCGACAATCACAAAATATGTTGGTTTATTTGGAAGTACTCTCTTACATATATAAATACAAACAGAACATACAGCAGATAACAGAAGAGCCAGTCATTTTGAAACTCACTTTGATTTAATATTGCACACATTATATATATATATCTTTTATTATTGAGCATAATATCAGCCAGATCTTTTGACTGCTATATATTCACCTTTGATTGATAAATAACCTTTATACCCTGCAACCATGTCACCAAACTCTTTTACTCTATTAAAAGATCAATAAATAAATTTTAAATATTTACTCATATGCAATATTCTTCTCAATTAAGAAAGGCAAACCCTCTGACACTAAGTAGAATTCGCTTTCCCATCTCAAATGTTATGTAAATTGTACTCGCAGGATAAAATTTGTTCAGACACGTTTAAAAAATCTTATTGAAACCGGCATGTTAACAACACAATCATACTAAAATAATTAAAGCACCAGGAGCAAACTCAACAGGAGCAAACTCAAGTGCCCTTTTCTTGTGTAGGGGTATAAATAAGCACAACTATTTGTACAAAAAGGGCATTTCAAAAGACTTCAGCAGAAAATTAATATAAGTACAAAATGTGGCAAATATATTATTGTATAAATCTAAAAATGACCCAATTACAGCAATGCATAATCAAAACCAGTTCTATAAAATAGTTGTACACAACAGAAATTTATATATTTCAAATCTATGTGTAGAAAAATATTAAAATAATAAATTAACATTTATACAATTTGCAAGTCTTCACAGTAGCCAGCTAGAAAACATAAAATAGTGCAATTTAGATGTAATAACCACTGCATTTTAATAAATTTAGCTCAAAATTATAGCATAATTTCCAACAAACTTAATTCAAATGTTTTCTGCCATTCAAAGGACAAACATATCCTAAACTTTAACAATGTTTATATTCTCATATTTGCTGTCTATACAATATCATGGCATGAATTCCATCAACAATTGTTTTATCACGAACTGATATCAATTGCTTGTTTTACTTGCAAAATTTCTCTATATGCTGCTTCAACTTAAAAAACAGTACCTCGCAATATTTATTCTTCCTGATAGAGCACAGCACATGATCTCAAATACTGCCACCGATTGCTTTCTCATACTCTTTTTCTGTGTTTACAGATAATCTGTTTTAAAAACATTTTCATTTGCTGGCCAAATAAGACAAAGTGTAATTTTTAAAGTCCAATGTTTTTCCAGGCAGCCTGATAAGACCACATTGCACTATTGGCATAATTAATACAGTTTTGTTTGTTCTGTAGGTTGAAAAGATGCACTGTTTCTTATTATTTCAAAACCATGGTACCCTCTACCCTCTAATGGGGGAACAGATTGATTTTTCACAAGATATTCACAGATATGTCTTTAGATAAATAGACAATCATTTCACTCTCTGCCACCCTGAGATGAAATCTCAAGGATGATTATATGGCTGGTAATTGTTTGCATAACTGCTCCGGCACTGCCACTTAACAGATCCAAGCCAAGTCCCCTTAACAGCAATCAAGACAGTTAATTGCTCTGATTTTATTCCACTTTCTCTTTTGTGACAGATAAAAATAGCCCCTTATGAATAGCTTGTTACTTCAGATTGAAGTTACCTGAGGAATCTCCTGTAGTAACTCCCTACAGGGCAGGTACAATGTCTTCTAAGCGTGTGCAGATTTAATTGCTTTCATCTGGCCAAAAGTCACAGGGTGGATTTTTCAAGATTTCCCTATAATATCTACCACCCTGGTAGAGGGTATACTTCGTGAGACAGCAATTGATAAGTTCTTATTCAGCCTGTTGAAATGACTTCTCTTAGTTCAAGTCAAACTTTCCCAATATAAAAGATTTCCTTCCTCTGCTGGTTGAGGTGTCACTGTGATAAAGCACATCTGGCACAATGCCAAATGTTTCTTCTCAAGCTGGCAGAGACAACCCATTGAGACGAGGACCAACTATCACAGGGTAACAGTCAGCAGCAGTTTGTTGCTATACTATGAACTGTTTGTTTGCATCTGTGCTGGAGACCCCAGACAATGGCTGGAAGGGGCACAGCCACAGTAATGGATGACCTGGAAAATTATAGAAATAAGGTTATTGAGCTCTTCACTTCACTGTAACACAAACTGCTTATTGGCAAGTTGGCTTAATATGGAGAAAGTTATGAACTTGCCTATCAGTGAGAGCTTGCCTCGTAATGCATAATTTTCCTCATCTTATGACATTGCTTTATTGTGAAATAAAATTTGTTGAAGGTCATATTCTAAATGGTCAAGTTTTGCATTAAAAAAAATGGACAGCGGCAACATTGACACTGACAGGCAGTGACCAGACAAAATAAAAGCGCATACAGTGGGCTAGATACCTAACATGGATTTTAGTAAGGTTACCCTTCACATAAAATAATCTAAATTGTTTTTAAAAAAAATTTAAATGCATTAGTTTAGGAGGCCCATAAAACATGACTTAAATGTTCAGCTGTGATTTGGGAACCAAGTACCAGAGCAGCTTCACAATAAATAAGTTTATCTCTCTGGTCAATTAGATGTAACAGAAATAGATGTTATCTCATGGAAATACATACCCTTTCCAAAAACTTCAGCCAACAAAGCCATTTTGGGCCGATGACGCCTTGGTCCTTCTTTTTTTACTTGCTCTACCAATGTTTCATCTGATAAAATAGCAGATATCTGACAAAAGAAAGGAAAAAAGAAAAATAATATCTTCTGTGGCCATTTATAGTTGATAATACTTGGGTCATCCTACAAATGATTTTTACCAAACAAAACAAAAGCTTCATTCAAAATCAGAAAACTAAGGTGCAATTGTACAGAAACCTAAAACACCAAGACTGCAAAAAATACATTCCCAAATATATAATAAGGAATAATCATATCCTCCTCATCTACGATACAATAAAAAAGATCATAAAAAAAATAGCCATTACAAAGTTACCCACCTGATCACAGCCAATAGCCATTACAAAGATGCCAAACAGCACACACTCTACAACCAATAGCACAGTGTGGAGCCTAAAGTGAAAAGCACAAGAGACTATTAACTAGAATTGAAACAGCTTTTACCTCAGTTTATTTTATTCAACTTCCAAACATTGCTTCCAATTGTCTGTAAAATGTACATTATTTTACATGTGCCATAGCTTAAACACAGTAAAACCAGACAATATTTCCTTTCTGTTAAAAATCAATCAATCTGAACAGTAATACACAAGCCATTGCATATTCCCCCTCCAAAGCATTTTTCTCATATTTCCCCACTAAAAAATAAAGAAATGTCAGTAACAATTAAAGGTACACAAAAGAGGGTTTTGGCAGCAAAATTCATATTTAACGAATTATCCCTGGGTAAAAGGCACTTTCCCTGGATTTACCCACCTTTAATCTTCCTTTCCTTACACTCGCCACGACTTTGTAACAATTTTGGAAAAAGCCAAAGATCTCGTGATATTTGGAAGTCTCGAACTCCAGATATCGTGAGACTCTTGCATTGTAAATTGAGCTCTTCTCAAAATGTGTCAAGATGTCTAACTACAGAGGTTTGACAGGGAATGGTGAATATAATTATTTTTTCAATATTAATTAAGGTCATTTATCTGTCATTTTATGTATCAAAAGTTTAAATTGTCCTCCAATAGATCAACAAAGAGCAATCTGTGCACTTTGAATGCATTTAAATGCTTATTTGTGTGGCTTTAATGTGCATGGCTCCAGATCTTGGCAAAGGAGGATAAGAACCAAGGTAATCCTCTATATACATGCGTGCCTTGTCTTAACTCTCTTAATTGATCTATCTGAACTGACATGGTACAAATATTTAGGAGAACACCAATGAGTGGGGAAATGTGAAGAGGCTTAACAAAGATTGCACTAAAAATTCTTAGCACTTACACTCTTGTATGTCGTGTTCTAGGGCTGGTTCCTTGTGGATCTATTATCCAGCTGCCAACGGTCAATGATAAAGCATAACAACTAGAGATTCCTGCAAAAATTGAGTTAATTTCAAAATTACCATACCTTATAGTTTTATAATACAGATCTGTTGCAAACTTTTATGTACAGGCAATGATTACATATTATATAAATTCTGTTACGATGGCTGTACATAATACTGATTGTATATATGTGTTTGTGTGAAAGGTCTATTATTCATGCATATGAGAGAGAGAGAGAGAGAGAGAGAGAGAGAGAGAGATCACAACACTCACCTACATATACTAAAAACTGGATAAAAAACTTTTGGTTATACTCCCCAACACAATTATTAATCCTGAGAATGTAAAAGTATATATAGCATGTGTTATTTTGCATTCAAACTCATAGACTTTATACTAGTAGCTAATGTCTGCATAGATTCTTCACATCTCAACCATGTGATGTTTACAAATAATAACTTACACTACTAAGATCTATGAGAAAGTTGGATAATGAGTAGATCTGTGTTACTGATCTACAATGTGTAGTTATTATTGTTGTTATTATTATTATTATTATTATTATTTATCTCTGTACACTTTCTACAGCTCAGTCTGGTGTATAAGTATGAATTACGGTAAGTATCATATTACAAGTTTACTGCTTCAGAACAGTTTGAATTCAAGATACTGGTTTGCTACCCTTGCCATATCTCAAACAGAGAGCTTTCTCCTACCTGACAGGACTCAAAAATAAGATTTAGGAAACATACATGGCACCTGATCAACACAAAGAAACAAGCATGCTTCCATTAAAATTTGAAAAAAAAAAAAAAATTACCATGGACAATGGTGATCCATTCTTTTAATACAACGTTGACAAATCCTGCAATGATGAGCTCGTGGTGGTCGGTAAGTCTCACACTTCAGACATACAGTCCACCCCGCAGGCTGCCCTTCCTGGAAATTTGGCAAAACATCAATATATAAGAAGCCTTTGACAAAACTAAAATTTGGATCAGCAAGAAAATGCTGACCAAAATGTAATGTATGTTGGCAAGCTTTTCTGAAGACAAATTTTAGCATCTCACTGATAATTACCTCCAATAAATTGTTCAGATATTTTTTCACACAAAATAAATTCATATAATTTATGTCACTAATAAAGTTAACTCTTGGGTGGTAAATTGGCCAGAATTTAAGTATATGCATGTAATTCCTCTGTTGAACTTTATGACGTCATGGTCATTGTACTTCCAAACCAACTACAATAAAGAACAACAAGCACGATCATAACAACATAACCATGAGACAGTCAAAGACAGACAGACAGACAACCATGTGATCAACAATTTTATCATGAGCAGCGGGGTAGTTTGAAAATATTTCATATTGATTTTATTTCTCCAAAACAAACATGTTCGTCAAAAAATAATGCTGTCCAAGTGGACAGAAAGATGGCAGTTAGGTCAGCACAGCTGTGGAAAGTAGCAGTGGACTTGTATGATTGGGCACATTGAGGTTTATTGCTTGTTATCGCCAGCAAAGTTATTAACAAATATTAATGCAACTGACATATTAATCTTATAATGTAATTTGGCACACTTCAGTATGTAAAGAGACATGTAAAACAAGAGTTTTTTCCTTTTTAAAACCTTTTCACACCTATTTTTCTGCAACTACCTTCTTCTCCAGTAACTTTTTCTTATTATTTCCTGAGTGCATGTCAGAGAAATCCAGATGTGCCTCAGGCAATGGCACTATCCCCGGGTCTGAGAACACTGCACGCACATGTGACACCGTCAGAAGAAACAGGAACAAGTTGAAGATCACTGCATGAAATGCTCCCCATAACCTGAAATGACAACAAGCTTGTTCAAGCTGATATATGAGCTGAAAACCTTGATCAGTTTTAACTTGAATGTATAGACTAAGACAACAGCAACATACAAACTTTGAACCTTTGACACTGCAGGATTATTAAGTTGTAAACAAAACAAAACAAAAAAATTAATAAAATAAAGAATCCCTGGGGGTTCACGCTAAATAGCTGTCAGCCGGGGGGACACGAAAGTTAATTACCCCCTTACAGCTTGTAGTAGACGGGACGGGCATTTAAGTCGGATTATCTGAAAGTAATCTAGTGAGACTCCCCGCGGGGATAGATCGATCTAAAATCTATGGGAATAGAGCCTAATACTACATAATGCTTAACAGCATAAACGCCACTACTACTGCTTATGTGGAAATACAGATGTGATATGAAGACTAACCATTTCTCAAAAAATGCATAACTTACAAAAATAAACAAATAAATAATGCATAAATAAATAAAATCAGGCTTGTTAAAAATCAAACTCAACCAGTATGTAAGTCATGGTCATGAGTCCTGTAAGTTTGAAGACAACAGGTCAAACAGTTTAACTTGAAAATTGTTATCTGCATTGTACATCGACAGTATAATACGTATATGCCGAAGAGAAAACATAAACCGGTTGATTATATACTGGTAACTACTCAGAGTGACAGACGAACATATAATTTTCCTGAAACCCCTTCCCAAGCATGAATTTCAAACTAATTACAATATGCCTTACTTACGTGTCAGACATTGATGGTATAACCATGTGAACCACCACCACATAGTCAGCATACAGTAAAGCCGAGTAGGTGATCAAGATGCAAATAATCCCACACGGGTCTAACCGAAACACGGCCATCTTGGATGTTGAGGTAATTGACCTAGTTCAAAGGAGTTAATCCCAAGATTTTCTGTGATTGGCTATTTAAAGATAAAAGCGAAAGAAACTTGTATTGGGGTATTAAATAGGCTATGAGCCTGCATTCGGATTTGATTCAAAGCTTGCGATAATCTGGCCTGAAGCAATGCCATATTCACATATTTAATGTGGCAAGCAATCCATTGCGGGTTCCACTAAGACATTGTAATCAACATTAATTAAAGCAATCATGTTTTAAACTTCCGGATTTAATAAACCTTAAATTTTTACATTAAAAATTATATATATATTTTATGTCAAAATACATGTATCTACTTGTGGTCTTTATTTAGTCTTAAATGAGAAATATTAAGGGCGCATGCTCATCAATTAATCTCGAGGTGAAGAAAGCATGGCGGATAGAGGCGATCGAAGGAAAAAAGCTCTTCTGTTCTATTATCTTTCAAAAAGGAGACGAAAAAGAATTGAATTGGCCCGTAGAGCAGCAATGAATCGGCTATCTACGGAGAGAATGTCACCAGAGATATTCACGGAGATATTCACGGAGATACCCAGCCCCAGTAGACGGAGGAGGAGGAGGGCAGAATTTTTGCGTATGCAGTCTCGTCAGAGGGCGCAGTTCGTTCTGATGCTGATGTTTCCCTTGTTTCCTACGCCTAATCGAACTGGAAGGGGGGTGGGTCACGATTTTGATCCCGATTCATAGCTGCTCTACGAGCCAATGCATTTCTTTTTCTCAGGTAGCTTCCACATGGCGAACGGAGCCGAGATTTAATGACTGTACCCCGCAGGGACGACGTGTGGGGAGGCGTGTGAGAGGCGGAGAGACTATTAAAAGATTAGGCGGTTTTCCTTTCCTGTACGTCCGCCATATTTAGTCCCCAGGGTTTGTAAAGCCTGGCCCAAATCGGTGTGGATGCTGTTCTGAATGCACCCGCCCCATTCCNTATTTAGTCCCCAGGATTTGTAAAGCCTGGCTCAAATCGTTGTGAATGCTGTTCTGAATGCACTCGCCCCATTCAGAATGGACGATATGAGTAGGCCTACTTACTGATCCGCCGACTAAATATGGCCTACCACAGTTCAAAAGCGATCCCATCCCACTGATTCCTGATGGTCTCCCCGCCTCCACACGCAGGGGCGGATCCAGGATTATTTGAAGGGGGGGGGGGGTTTAGGAATGACATGCCTTCCCCCAATTTATTTTGAAATAAGCCAATGATGTTGTGATTTTGTCATATAAACCAAATATTGGTCTTAAAAATGGAAGATAGACTGCCTTGCATGAATAAAATTAACAAACCTAGGCGGGACTAGTCTCTGTAGTAGACAGAGTATGGAGTATTGCTCTCTACTAAAATTGCCCCGTTTGTGAGAAGACGCCTTACTGTCTACCATTAAAAGACCCAATTCAACAGAAAATGGAACGACTTTTTATTTCAACCCTGTGTCAATTTCTGTTTCCCCATCGAGTAAATTATGAATCATTCTTACGTATATAGAATTTAAAATAGATTAAAATAAATGAAGAGAGAGAGACAGAGAGAGAGAGAGGCTGAACAATAAGAATGGAACTATACGGCATTTCGGTACTGAGTTTACTTGTGAATGACCCTTAAATCGGGGCTTAAGTAAGCTCAGTATCTGTGGGTATTTCTAAAAATTTGGGACAAAGGAAGCCAAGATATGAAATTGCCTCGTACACAATTTTTTGAGTGCACCTCTTTTGTTTACGTACTAAAAGATAAGAATGTCAAGACTCGCCCCCGGTTCCTCTGTTTGAACCCCATTTGACTTATCTGCTGACAAACCGACTTTTCTCGACCTGAGCTCAAAGCTACGGAAGATTTTACCTAATCTGGGTTATAGAAACAAGTTAAAGATGTTTCTCTATGATAGATTAGTTGAAAAAAATTACCGAGATAAAAAAGGTTCATTTTAATGTCACTTGCGGTAGGAAACATTAATATACTGCACGTAGAATATTAACTGCAAAAAGCATGCCAGGAAATCTATTATATTATAATATGCGCCTTCGGACAAAAAATTCATAGAATGTGCTAGATGAGGCAAAGCAAAGATGCTGTTGTTAATGCTGAATTAATTTTCTTTTTACTTATAAATAGAATAAAATAATTTAGGTAAAAAAAGTATGTTTTCAAGTAAATATTCGATCAAATATTAATTCTTATACGGCGTAGCATCCATTGTATATGTAATGAAAATGTAATTTTTTACCAATCTGATGAAATACAGTATAAAATATTGAACGAACAACTTCAATAAATTAAACCAAGAATTTCAAGTCCTTGATTAAACCAGTCCGACTTATTCCACTATTAGTTTATTAATTTTCACACGTTATTGAAATCTGGAGTTTTTTTTAATACTTATGAAGTACTAACAATATATCGCAGGTTATAGCTCGAAAGATTGTTAACGCATTACATAAAATTGTTTTCCGTTTTAATTTGGCAGTTTTAATTTTGTAGTTTATTTAAAAATAACAGTTTTCACGCACTCTCCTGCCAATATACAGCGACGGGCTACTAAGTGCCCCGGCCCTTTATAAAAGCAGCACTTTTTAATTTACCTGGCCACTAACATTATTATCTCAGCATTTTTCTCTTCATAGCTCATGAAAAAAATGACAAGGTTTTACTTTTTATACCATTCGTTTTTTAAAAATGATCCAAAAATATTCATGAGCATGATTAAAGTAATATGTTCAGTTCGTATACGAAGTTCCGATTTCGTACGAACACCAAAGAAAGGATTATGGAGCAACAAACATCAACATCAACGTTAATTCATGTTTAGTCATTTTACAGCATATCCAGAAAAAGAATAACAACTGATTTTTAGTACAATTAAAAACGCCTGTGAAAGAACCCGGGGCTCTTTCACGTGGTTAAATTTCAGTCTCTCGGTTGAAATAAAAAACCCGACGTTTTTTAACGCGCTGCAAAAAAAGGCCTCCAGAATGTTAAGACATGTATTGTTATAGACAGGTATGAATCGCATTCAAACAGGCTAATTCAACTTTGATGGAAGCTTCAAGCGCACACGACTATGAATGACAGTTTTTTAAACAAACGTCAAACACAATTACTACACTCTTCTCTCCGAACATGTAAAACTCCAATATCCGCTGATTGACAAGATGCCAATCAAATCCATTAGTTTTGATAGTTGCTGTCAAGTAATAACAGCTTGATTGGCAGGTTACATAAACAAACGTCAATTTACAGTGGATCACTATAGTCGTCGAAAACGTTTAGTTCAAGCTTCCTACACCCTTTGATTGACAAGGTGCCAATCAAGTTCAGTTAGTTTTGATAGTTGCTGTCAAGTTCTAACAGCTTGATTGGCAGGTTATATAAACAAACGTCAATCATCACGCACTGTGATTTCTCTCGCTGTGAAACAGTGAGTACGCCGAAAGAGAGCGCTAAATATGAGTTAGTAATTAACTTGCAAAATATTTCAAGAGAATATATACAACATGTTTCCAAAACTAGTTCTCTTCCTGAACCCTTCATTGTGTCTAATGCGACACTCTAGATTACGAACTATTTTGTAAAAAGAAGAATTTAGCAAAAGAAACCAATTTAAACAGATTCAAGTAAAGAAATATGAAATTTGACGTTATTCTGGGTCATTTCAAAATTAGTTTAACTATGTGCCCCAGTATGTGCGTCGAAGAAGGAAGAATAAAAGTATTTGCATTATGTGTGGAATATTGGTAGATTCTTTTACTGTCGAAATCTACTTTCTGCAAACTAAATAAATAAATAAATAAAACGATAATAATCCATCCTCATAAAGGTGAGATTCGTGTTGTGGTTGAAGTAAGTGGTTTAATTTTTGCGAGGCTAAATGTTAGCAAGGACCTGTGATAATAAGTGGATAATGGGAAACAAAAATATAACTGTAAACAAAAATATTACTATCCTATTTAACAAACAAACCGCTACTTCGCTCTTGTAACTATTTTGTTAGTTTATTTTACCGCAGTAAAGCGTGGATAAAATAGTTCAAAACGCCATCACAATGCAGTTGTTTTTGCGACTTCAGCTGCTGGGGTTAGGTGAAGGGGCGAGGGCAGGGCGGATCCAGGATTATTAGAAGGGGGGGGGGGGGGTCCGGAACGACAGGCTTCGGATGCGAAGCCGACCATCGCCCCTTTGGTGTGGGGTTTGGGGCGTGCTCAACGGCCCCGACAAAAATGGTGTTTTGGAGAGCAAACAGTGCCCTTTGGAACGGTTTAGAACTGATTTAGCTAGTCAAAATTCTAATTTCAAGAGGGGAATATTGGTGTGATTTGTTTTTCAAAAATCGAATGGGGGGTGGGGGGGGGGGAGACCCCCCTGACACCGCCCCTAAATCCGCCACTGTTAAGGTTCATGGAATATATCTAAATATACACTACAGTTTTCTTCCGATTTTCTGTATGTGAAGCAGGTGATTGATCAACGACAGACCCATTGCCAAAATTTCAATTACACTGTATGGGTGCTTTGACTAGAATGAGGCACGGCCGGGGGAGTAGTCCCCTTTAACTGTAGGATGAAATTTGGTGTGATAAAATCTAGTTCATGTAATGTTACTTTATGATTCAAGACGAAACACGTTTTAAAAAACTTTTAGAACTTTTTTATAATCAAATTTGAATGAAAACTCTTAAAAAGGTAAGCCATGAAAGAGCTTCCCATTTAAAAAACAACATAAAATTAAGCACTTGTTATTTCATTAGGAATAGCAGCCTTCCAGATGATGATCTTGGAATATAAGTTTAAAAACTCTTAAATCAGTTTCAAATTTTATTTTTCATTCTAAGAGTGCATTCCCATAGTATTTAGATCGATCTATCCCCGTGGGGAGTCTCACTAGATTACTGTCAGATAATCCGGCTTAAATGTCCGTCCCGCCTACTACAAGCTGCAAGGGGGTAATTAACTTTTGTGCCCAGTCGGCTGACGGCTATTTAGCGTGAACCCCCAGGGAGTTAGGTCGATCTAGTTGGATCGGAATGGGGTCTAAGTCGGTAGCATCAAATTTTTCAGCAGTATGTCCTTGTGCACTTTTCTTGACCAGTAACAGCTAGAAATTTTAGAGAGCATTCACATCGAGAAGAGCCGAGGTCTAGCAAGGCCGAGACCTAAATATGGCGGACCTACATGAAAGGAAGACCGCGTAATCCTTTAATGGTCTCTCAAAGATATTCATTGAGGAACGCGTAATCCTTTAATGGTCTCTCAATGAATGTCATTACGCGGTCTTACTTTCATGTAGGTCCGCCATATTTAGGTCTTGGCCTTGCTAGACCTCGGCTCTTCTCGATGTGAATGCTCCCTTAGTCGCCCTGATGTCATAAGAGCCAGATGGTTTAAAAAAGGCACCTAACAGTAAAATCATCCAATATCCAAGCCTGTATATGCCAAGCCTTCGAGGTGAATGATATGAATTGTCTGTGCCACGTATTTCGTACATAAATATCATTTTAACCGAAATACTGTGTTCTTGAGTTTTCCTTGCATCGTAATAAATAAATGATATCTGCAGAGATACACTGAGCTTTCACGCATCAAACCAAGATATCACTCAAGGTGTCCACGCACTAATCTGTGTGTGTTTTAGCTGCTGGGGCATTTATCAGCGGGAATGCACTGATCCAAGTGCAGGACAGTCCCAGTGGGACACTGGCACTTAGCAGGGCCGCATGTGTCCATGCATGCCTCGCCCAGGTTGTCACAGGTTTTCGTGCAGGGCGAGGAACACTCTACCCACTCCATACCGCCGCTACAGGATCCTAAAATCAAAATCAAAATCAAACTCAAAAGCTATCTTATTATGTGAAACAGTATGGTGCCTGTCATTTTGAAATAAACAAGGCATCAAAAATTACAATTGAATTACACAAGAAATCAAGTTTNATTTCATCTATCTAATACTGACAAATTCAGAAAAACACCCAAATTTTGACAATTTACTGTTATCTACATCCTTAATACAGTTTCTAGTTACTCTAGAGCTTCTGGGCATAGCTGATCTCTCGTCCAAAGATAAAGGCTACTGCCCCTTGCAAACTTATGATATTATACCCACACCGATACTGCCCCGAACCGTCACAGTCCCTCCCAGTCATCGCGTTTTAAATGGCGTTTGGAATTTGTCAATTTCAGTCCCATTATTGACAGTTTGGATTTAGAATTTTAAGAGGTCTATTTTATATGACGCACTTATACTATTACGGAGTAACGATTCGGGTTGGTAACGATGTGGGGAAGTAACGATGCATGCGGGTGAAACACGTTTGTTAGCTGTAGCCACATAGTACAGGATTGCGTGATTCTAAATTCGACACCAGTTTCGCTGTTATCGACTCCATATTGGCTGTACAGCATGATGGTAATTTTGACACATCCATTAAACCCATAAGTAACACTCGACTCTTGTCTTATTTCACTCTGTCTTTACAATTATTTATGATCCTAACTGTTAATCCTAACTTATGTCATGAACTAAAAGCGTCCGCCTTGTAATGTGCGTTATCGTTACATATATGGCAGTGTGCAGGCGCACGCGTGTGGTTTAGGTAACACCAGTGAACCCACCTGCCGCCACCAAAGGGCTTGGCGTTGGACATTCTGCCTCCGAAATGCATCTGCCATCCTTTAGAATAGGTGTTGGATGGACACACTGGCACTGGGCCGGCGCACACATCTTTATGCAAATAGGATTTGGCATCTCACACGTAGCAGGGCACATTGAAGCACATGTCTGGTACTGCTGGCCGGGAATGGGGCATTCTGGAGAGAAATATGACATTGCAATTTATTATCTTGTTACACCATGTAATATTAACCACGTCATGATGAAAACCAACTCCTTTATTTCAAAGGCATTATCTAAATGCTGAAACAGCTCAAAATAAAGTGAAAACAGCAACTTACACAGAGAGGGAAAGTAATATCAAAAAAATTTAAATAGTTTAAAAAAAAAGTCACTTTAAGCTTTGCAATTTGTGAAACATGTTATAATTACTTGAAAAAAGCAATATTATGATTTTACTAAGGTCGAAACACGAACTTCCAGCTGTGCAGCGACGAGGAAACCTCACCGTTATTTTGAGAAGTCATTTGACTTTCATCTGGGCAGGCCGACACACAAGTTCCATTGTGGAGATACGGGGAGAACTGTGAGCACTCACAGCCTTCAGGGCCGCACGAATTGGCGCACGCTGGGTTGGGGTTGTCGCAACTGCGCACTGCATCACAACTCAATGTGCAGCGTTTCCACACTTGGCCAGGAATCGGACAGGCTAGTAATGAAATAGGAGCGCAAGCACGGTTTACTCTAACTTTAAAACAATCTTCTTTAACAAATAAGTTAAAGGACTCATGAAATCTTGAAAAAAAGTTCTTCATCTAATAAAAAGTATTTCTCAAGAGTCCCCTGAAAGGTGCCTCTACATTAAATGGATACATGGTAGGACCCAATGTACATGTATTCTCACAAATTACATATCACTTAATGTGTTTTAATTATTTAACTCTCTGATATTTTATGGCATCATACCGTTTTGAAATATCCCTAAGAAAAGTAATTACACAGAAATAAATAAGCAATTTCATCCCCCAAAAAAACTAAATTAAAAAAAAAAACAAAACTATGCATTATATGATTATTGGCGTCCATCAATTCAAAACACGTTAGAGAATTCGTTCTTTATATTACAGTTATTCCATTACAAAAGATTAAATACCTGTAAAACATATGTTAACTTTGCAGTGTGCTTGCTATTTTATAATTTCAACTTTTAATATGTTCTAAATTTTGACAGAGCAAGTCTGACTAGGTGATCATGCTATTTATAGGTGTATGGGTGATAAATTAACTTTGACATGACATGGAATGTTTTTTACCAGCAGTAAAGTATGTGGATGACACTACAGTTTATGAGACAGTTCACCAACCATCTCCAAGGGAAATAGAACAAGGTGCCAAACCTACACAATCTAAAATTCCCATAGCAGCCTCAAACCTATATGAATGGACAAAACAAAATAACATGCTAATTAATCCTAAAAAAATGTTGAACTGTTTATCTATTTCAGTAAAAACCCAACTGTGCCTGATAACCTAATAATTGATGGTATAAAAATCGAACAAGTTTCACATGCCAAACTGCTGGGAGTTCATATCAGTTTTAATTTGAAATGGGACTTACATATAGAAAAAATTCTCTCAAAAGCTGCATCCAGACTGTATTTCTTATGCATGGTCAAACACGCTGGGGTGCCGAGATATGACCTCTTACAAATTTATAAAAGCTATCTCAGACCAACACTTGAGTATGCTTGTCAGCTATGGCATGCTGGAATTACCGCACAGCAATCTAAAGCCTTAGAGAACATCCAGAAAAGAGCTCTTCATATTATATACCCTGAACTCACTTAAAACGAAGCAATGGACATCACTGAATTACCTACCTTGAAATCTCGGCGTACTGACTTGTGCAAAAAATTATTTAATGAGATAAAACTGTGTACCCAAAGATTAAATCATCTTTTACCTAACACTCGTGTCATAGAAAAGGACCCCAGGAATGTTTATAGATATGTTTTACCAAAATGTCGGACAAAAAGATATAGAAACACTTTTATTCCATACTGTTTATATACATGTCAATGATCAAGGTCTATCCGTGAACTTTTAGCTTTAAAAAAAACAACGAATCACCATTTTTAACCTCATTATTGTTTTTATAATTTAGAATTTATCTTAAAGCTCTATTTTAATACTATATCTTTATACTTTTATCCATAAACATTCAATATATGTCTTATATATTGCAAAGAACACAATAAACCTTTATTATTATTTGACATGTAATCACGAAAATGTTTTGAGAAATGTACATTTCTTCATGGTGCAAAAAAATCCTTACCTGGTCTTACTGTGTCATCGCTTGCTGGCAGAACATTTTTATCCGGCATGGGTAAAACGGTCATTGATCCATCACCTTGGTTGTTATTTCCGTTAGTGCCGTGTCCCTGGGGAGGTTTGTGTGGCATGGGCATGATAACAACCGCTTGTAGCTGTTTGCAGTCAGCTATGGTAATACACTTGCCATCGTAAAGGATGGGCGCAGACTTGGGGCACTCGCATCGCGGTGGTCCACATATTCGCGTGTTACACCGTGGTTCAGGGTTTTGGCAGCTCGGAGACACATCACAGTTTGAGGAGCATTGTGTGTACACCTGGTTCTGGATAGGACAGGCTGCAGAACAGAACAATTAGAAGAAACCTTATGTACGTGATTTTGAGAATGTTGGCGTGCGTGGCCACGGCCTATTTTGCGGTGTGGCATACAGTTTATAATCTGTTTGGAAATTTGTTATTGTTATTTAAGCAGAATAATAAAAGAACGTATCGTCAGGTTATAATCATAATAAATATGTAAGAACCGAAATATATAATAATAATAATAATAATAATAATAATAATAATAATAATGACCCCTTATCGCCAAGGGCATGTCGTATTTCACTTCCTTGTCATGGGAAGTGTTTGATTAGAAAATGAACTGTTTGTTTAACTTTCATTAACCCGAAAACTTTTTAATTAATGAACATCTAAAACTACAAAATCTGCCGAAATTTCAAGATTTCCGGCTTGTGCTATTCTATAAAGTTGGTCAAAAACCAAGATCTGTCAATGGTAAATAAAGGAAAAAAATCAAATTTAGAGGCATGCTTCCAAATATTACTGCAGACAACTGATTTTAACCAACACACAGGCATTTCACCTTTATATGCTCAGTGTGCCGTTTTGCTACAGTGACTTTCTTCCTTCTAATGTACATTTTATTTCTCTGGCAATCAAGAGAGTATTTTACCATTTGAAGATGCTATCGGCTTCTTGACAGGGATTGGGTCAGCAGTCTCGGTGGAGACATCCGTTCTTTCTGCTGGAGATGGACATTCTGCAGCCGAGATGCACTTATTGTTGTAGAAGATAGGCGTGAACTGAGAGCACTCGCACCCTGGGGGTGGGCACGTGGTGTCTGTACACTCTGGATTAGGGTCCTCACATGTAGGTTTGCAGATGAAAGGACACTCCTTGTACACTTGACCCGGGGGGCATTCTGAAAAAAAAAAGAGGCCTAAATAAAGTCCGTGGAAGTCCGTGGAAGTACAAGAGGGTGTGGTATGCCTGTCTGTTTGGGCGTTAAGCTAGACTTCACTGCTGGTTTCAGGTTTTCTGGAGCAGGCGAAAAGTATGTTATTTGAATCTACTGGAGATATGTTAATTGATTATATATAGAAAGCCCCTGTCTTTTTTATACGGATAGAAATAACTTTTCATCACCTGTAAACAAATTGTTTCTAAACGTACGGGTAGCTGAATAGTAGAGTTTATGAAAGTCAAAAGCAGCGGTCTGGGCACGAACTGCAAAAAGAACGGGGATTGTTTAGCTTGGGCAGTTGGAGTTCTCAGGGCAAGAAAAATATATAAATCAACCTGTCGGCGCTTGGTTTTCTTCTCTTTCCCTTCCACACTCCTCAGAGCTCTTGCACACTCCTGAATCAAAGTGAGGTTTCTCCGGAGGACATGCGCACTTTAGCTCCCCACATTTCTTGAGGCACGACCACAGGTGGATCTGCGGCTGGTCCCTACAAGTAGGCTGCTTACATGGGGAGACACACCTCTGCAAAACCTGTCCACCAGTGCATTCTGGTTGTATAAAAGAAAAAAAAAGAGAAAAGAAAAGACAGATGGTCGATTACTCTGTCAAGTGCACTTACAAGTAATCCTAGACTGAGTGATATGCAGAGAATTAAACGAATGCTTAGGGGCAATAGGGTGCATCCGAGATAGCCCAAAGTCTCGCGATGTGCCCAAAAATCAAGTGAGATTTAGAGGAGAGTGGAGTCAGAAACAATGGCAAACTTTCGAGTGCAGTGGGACTATGAATAAAAACTAACATAATTAATCAACGGATACTTTTTCTGGTCGTTTTCTCTTAAAAGCACCCAGAAATGTTTGCGCCAAATTGAATTTTACCTGAAGGAAAACCAGTTTCTCATACCCAAGAAAAATTGCTCGAAAAATAAATTCCTATATTCATTTGCAATTAATTGACGCATAAGTGAATTTATATTACCTGAAGGTGGCTCTTCCGTTCCTAAAAGATTAGAAAAAAATAGCCTTTATTTTCTTTCACTTACGAATAAAACAAGAAATCGCATTGTGAAGACACTATCGGTTAGCCATAGTGAATGCCGTAATTGAATTCTTTACTATACTGCAATGTGTCAATGAACAATGAGCAGTGCATAATGTACCTGTCTCTGAGCTGGTCTCAGCTTCAGGTGAAGAAAGAATGCATTCTGACACTTTGGGACACGGTGCCCGGATGCACTGGACGTCTTTTTCCACACACGTATGACCAAAGGGGCAGTCCATCGTCTGCAACGATAATACAGTCAGCCTTTCAGAAGATAACATATGCAGTTTGAGTTGATTGCAACTACGGGACTTTTGAGATCTGAAACGTACGTGTGTGTGTGTGTGTGTGTGTGTGTGTGTGTCAACAATAGCACCGATACATTTCTTAGCTAATCAATTATACGGTTTAGCGTATCTGACCATTGCATTGTATTGCATGATTACAGCCTTACTGCGCAAGTCCGTGCCGGTTGCAATTTGATTGGTCCTCCAATAGAAACTGCCCCCGTCGGCTGCCAGCGGGGTATTCCAAATACTGCAGCGTTGCCCTGAAGTGGGGTAAACTGTCCTCTCCCGCCAAAGTAGCTCACATCAGTACCTATCATTAAGTATGTTGATGAGAATATCAAATCCACACCTTACATTCTCTAATTTAGCCAAATACTTTAACTGACTTAAATTGCCTAAACAAAATACCAGTAGGGTTGATTTAACTTGTTTAAGTAAAATTTACACCATTTCAGAAAAAAGTGATGAAAAAGTAGTGATTTGCCTAAGAGAAAAAATTGCCAGCGCTACTTTGCATTTATGAATTAGCCAATTCGTTTTGGCCTAGTTTACCCCGTGTATTCCACCCGTTGTTATACTGTGTTTGAGTAGTGATCAAAAATCGGCGTTTCAGAGACAACGCGGGGATTGCATATACATATATGTTCACTCATAACGTCGTTTAGCCCACTATCAATCATCCGTCCATCTGCGGTCTTGTTTCAATTGACAGCCATTTTATAAAATGGCAACGCTTGTATTTTCAATTTAGACATAGCAAATGGTCGCACAATCAAGGTGCATACTTTATGGACAAAAATGCACATATCATGTGCATCTGAATTGTAACATTTATACATTGTTTGGTGGGATCATCTGGAAAAGGGGGGGAGGGGCATTTATTGCTGGTAAAATGTTTAATGCGTACATAAAGATAAACCTCATTTTAGATTTATAGTTACATAACAAGCGAGCATTGATTCCCTGTAACGCATATAAATCACAATAAGCAGTTTTATATGACTCAAAATCCAAAGGATAAACCAAATTAATCACTCAGCCAACATAAATAAGCTTTTAAACTGCATCTTCTTCAATATCCTGATTGTAAGCAAATATCAAAGTTTACTTATACTCATGTTTAATGTAGAATAGAATGATACGATATAATATATTGCCTATTTTTAAAAAAAGGCATTGACTACTCTAGAGCTAGGGTAGGAAACGAAGTTCGCCTACATTTGCCGTAGCTTTCAATCTGCTCACTATGTTGCAATACTAGTCGCAATACTTGTATCCAATACTTGTACAAAAATGTACAATCTATATTTCACATCTTACATCAGAACTGAAGCTGGATATTTAGGTCAGTAGAAGACTAGATTTTAGTAGAACTGTGCTGTGCTACATGTATATATCGTCACCTATCCTTCTTGTACGACAGCACAGGTCATATCATGGACGAAGAGAGGCAGGCAGTTAAATGACCCACAGACAATGGCATACCCTTTCACACGCTTTACTCATTTTTTCCAAATTGACAGCATAAGCACCAAAAACTCACTGGTCTGTGCAACTCCGCACTTTGCTTGACAAGCTGCCATGCTGACGAAATTGTTTGCGTTCCCCCCACAGCCACCATAGAGGAACGACTGGCATTGCTTAGAGGCCGTGTTGTAGCGGTACCTGGTCATATATCCATAGCAAGGGCCGCGATCAGCAGGCAGCGAACACTCTG
Source organism: Lingula anatina (assembly GCF_001039355.2). Next base: position 140,078 of record NW_019775559.1, on the reverse strand, counting down.
AAACACGATTACCAGCCACAGCGTGTATTTAAAATTCCTACAAAAGTATAACTTAAATATTCTTCCTCGATGTCTCACAAGGATAGAGCCAAGGCTCTTATGAAAACCTCTATCAGTAAGAATGCAGAAAAGCGCGACAAAATGAGGGTCTTACATGATTATTAATGACTAACAGATTATTATTTATTTCGCCAGTGTTCACTGTTCACTGTTGCTCCCACAGCAAAGTAGTAACCCCATTGTGCTCAGTCATCTACTGTCCTATTTAAGCCTCTATCCTGCTCTCGATCAACGACCCCCCCCCCATCGAATCATCTAATTATTCCCCATAGCAACACACTACAAATACTTCTATAGAAGTGATGATAGTCACAGTAACCTCCCTTGCCCCACCCCTTCCAATACTCAGCATACTTCTCGTACCCACAGACTACCACCACCTCTCACCCATGTCGTCATCTCGCAATTAATGGCAAAACACCTCCACTTTATTCAAAAGATAAATGTTGATAAGATTGACTTCAAATACTGATCTACCTCACCATCGTTTGCCCCCTAGGCCTCCTTCCCAACTTCGTGGGTACACCCTTCTTTACATCCTCTTACCCTCATGAATATCGTCAGATTATAGATATTATACGATGAAATGTTAATTGTTATTAGTGCATTCCTTACCACTTTTGGTGACGCACTTAGCTTGACAAGTTGCCAGACTGGCGAAATTGTTTGCGTTTCCCCCACAGCCTCCATAAACAAACGACTGGCATTGTTTACTGCCCGGGTTGTAATAGTACCTTGTCCTATAACCATAGCAAGTACCACTATCAGCAGGCAGCGAACACTCTGAAATATGAATATCAAAATATCAATGTGCATCCTGTGGGTTAACATGTAGGCCTACAAACATCTTAAAAGCAAACGACCATCTTTAGAAAGTGGTCATAAATTACATCTATTCACTGAACAAATAGAACTTAAACATTAATTACGTTATTTTGCCTATCTTTAGATCAGATTCAATAGCTTTTACAAGGCGCCTTTAATACTCCATTAAGAACCATAATCAGAACGAAATGTTGTAAAAAGACTCAAATCTGATGTCCCTTCTGGGACTCGAGGTAGAAAACGCCTTATCCGAATGGTTAAAGTTATGTTGTAAAGTCCAGTGTGTAATTTTAATCGTAAGGTGTACATGTATATGAAACAGGGGATTTTATAGTACAAGTGGGATATAAGGTAGGATATTGGATTAATGTCTTGTTATTTCTACAACAAAACCAAGAAAACTGATTACCTAAACCACTGTCGGTGGTTGATTTCGACAAACAGGTTGATTCACACTCGCTTTTAGTTTTAAAGTTGTTTCGGGTACCGCCGCAACCCAAGTAGTAGAAGGCCATGCATTTCTGCGCCGCCGCGTTGTAGTAATACCTGAAGTGAAGCAATGTCAAAATGCAAGGGTATGCCTATGGATACTGTTATGAATAAAAGAAACACTTGAAATTTTGATACATTAACTGCTATGCACGGGACAGAAAATTGTCACACAAACAGTAATTTATAGACATTTGTTGCTGCAGCGATGCCGGATATTACTTCAGAGAGTCATCAATTGATCGGTTACGTACCTATACTCCCCCGCACCGATACTCCCCCGCACCGATACTCCCCCACTTCTTTACATCCCCGCACCGATACTCCCCCGCACTGATACTCCCGCGTACCGATACTCCGCAAAAACACTACTCCCCCAAGGCATAGATTCCCTTGGCTTTGTAAACCCCATTCATAATTTACAACACTTTCTATAATGCTTTTTTTTTCAAGATGCACCACCCTCTTGGGACCTAGAGTTGACTAATTTTATTCGAAATATATTGGGAAAAATAAAGAACGTTACACGAAGTCAATCTCAGACTTAGTGTGCAGCTTGACAGTGCGTAGGTCTACAGCTCTTCCTTGTGATTTTTGAGAAATGTTTTTGCAAAATTAATTTCGTTCTCCTACTGTACTCAGTAGTTACTGTATATATATTGTACGGCCTTTTATTTATTTATTTATTTATTTTTTGATTTTTTTATTAACTTAAGGCAAAGTTATTTTTAATCTAAGATAACGCAGCTATGTCTTTTTTTTTCAGGCAACGATGAATTCGTAAAATTATTAAGTAATAAAAAAAGAAGTGCTAAAGCGCTTCGTTTTCTGTCTTTTTCCTCCAACCTTCTTTTCTGCTCTTTAAGCTTCTTTTCCTAGTCTTTTGAATCTGAATTAGATTAGAATCTGAACTGAGCAAAATTCAAAAATTTTGAAAATTGTTGCACAACGAAATTGTAGAGACACGAGCATGCGTCGTGAGCACGCCTTTTATACTCGCAGTCCTGTCGTGTTTTCGATTTTGTTCGTTATAAAGATGTGAGGGCGTGCGCCGTACTCAACACGCAAAGGGCTCTTTCTCCTTCATTTCTTGCGGCGTGCATCTTGAACCAGGGAAGTCTCACTTGCAAACCAATCGCAAACTCCTTAGAAAGGGAGCAAATTACGCTTACGGCCTCGCTGTTCGCAGATTATTCGTAGAATCTATTGGAAATGTTCAATATCCTCTGTACGTGCTTACATACGTGCGAACTCGAAATTTCGCATAAAGGACTTGCGTGGTACATGAGATTCTCCGCAAAATTTGGACTTAAACGGGTCGAAGATTTTGATCCACTTACCTAGACTGACCCTAACCTGTATAATTAAATGGAGGGTTGACTCTGTTACTCGATCCTCAGTTTCGTCAAAATTGCATAGGGGGAGTAATGATGCGGGGGAGTATCGGTNACGGTGCGGGGGAGTATCGGCATGACCCCAATTGATCGCAACTTCCGTTATTAAAGCCTAGATTACATTTGTCATGCGATGATATCAGGGGCTTCTAAAATAGTATACAAAACTCCACTGTGCCATTCAACATTTTTGTAACAGACTACTAGCACACCCTGTGGTCAGAGAGTACGATGTCCGTGCGGTGCTGGTACACTGCCCATGAAGCCCTTTTTCGTGCGTCGTATGTGCGGAGGCAGGCGGTGAAATAGTACGAAATCGTGAGGATTCACAGCCTCCGTAGCCTCTGCGATTTTGTCATGCTTAAACTTTTAACAAAATTTTTCAATTGTAAGCCCGTATGCCTAATCACACCGGCATTTTTTGCAACATTATCTATGAAATACCGGATCACAGATAACTTTTTTATTTTTACTAAATATTCAAAGATGTGCCATGTGTATTCAGTGCATCTTTCTTTTGTGACCAGAGATTAGACATTTTTTGTGTGGAATAAATGTCATCACTTAGCTGGATTTTAGTGTAGAGCAGTCACTCAGAGGGATTGTAGAAGTGACTGGTTGTTTGCCTGATGTACCGATAACGCATCGATCTTCAAGGAGGCCGCACATAAGGCAACTCCATCGAGACTGAAAAGGTTCGTGCCGTTACGTATACGATTTCATCGGAAGGCACCAACAGCAAATGTAATCTAGGCTTTAATCGTGCTAAGCCAAGGAAGAGAGCAAAGTTGTGAAAAATAACAGCTTGGCAACAATGTACGCCGTAATGTGGCAGAATATATTAATCAGGGTATGTCACTCATTCCAATTAGCATTAAATGCCCGATGTATATAGTGCAAGTATGCGAAGACAAAAATGTCCTTATGAATAACATCATATAATCATACAGCGGCGACAAAAGAAAATGTGTTTCAGCTCTCCTTGAGAACTCAACTCTTCCTTGCATCACCCTTACCTCTGTCCAAACTGTTGCGGGCACCATGACCCCAAGCTGGTGGCTTCCTCACACTGTCCTTTGGTGGGCGTCGCACTCCTAACACCTACCACATGGTAAACAAAAGCTGCTGAATACAAACTCTGCATCCCACTGCTGCCATGATTTAGTATTCATGTACCTCGTAGCTAAATTTTGTTGGTTCATTAAGTATCTCCACATTCATGAATTCATAGAAGGAGTTTAAATCTTGTTAAATTAATGTCAAACGGCGTAAGGCAAATATACACTTTTTGGAAAAGTGGTACAAATCTAGGTATTTCTAAGACCAAATTTGTTGTAGAACACGAATTCGTCGAAAATCTTTTGTCTGCAATCACGTCTGGAAGCTTAAAGCCTAAAAGATTGCACTTGACACCAAAATAACATATCACTTTGCATTGACCAAACACATTGAAATGTGGATAAACGAATCATTACGTCTTTTCCTACGCTTTCAATGTCAGTGATTACGTACTTAACACTTAAGAAGCAGCAAAGCCGTAAAATATACAGACATAAAAGCAAATGATGATGCACAAAAAGGTAATTTTGACAATTTCGATGCAATTTTACATGATGCTTAAAAACAAAATCAACACCAAATTTTAACGAGTTTAAGCTCGATTAAATTAAATGGTAGATGTGGATTGGCCCATTTGACATTGAAATAGGTCAAAGTGTCAAATTTGAGATCATATTCAAAATGTCCACATCCCATAATACCTTCGGTTTGGGAGATAATTAGCATTTAATTTCAAAATAGCATTACTTTTGGAAAAACGATCAAGCTGATTTTCAAATGCAAACTGTACGTTATTAATTATCATCACCTCTGTAAATTTAAAGGGAAAAGGCCGAACGGATTCCTACTTATCGTGTTATCACTGAAAATGCAAGAGCGACGACAGGCGCAAGTGATGGCTCTTTGTTAAGACACGATGTGTCTGTACATAAAAAGTGATAGAATTTAAAATAATTCAACAGATAGATAGATATATGGGTTATAATCAATGTAACCTACATCTTGCTCCATAAAAAGCATCATCCACACATGTTGTTCCAAGCCTACATCGCAGCGTCTGAAATATGTAAATTATAACGTTTGTCCTGTTTAGTAAAACGTTAGTCTTAAATGCGTTCAAGGATGAAGACGGGGTGGGGGGAGGGGGGGGGCAGGAACGTAGCTATCATCTTAACCAACAAAGATATAGCAACATGCTGCATATAAGTGAAAAGCTAATTTCAACAGCTATTCATTTTATGTCATTATTTCACTGCGTAATAGTTACGTAAGGTTAGTATGTTTACTCAGAAAAAGATGCCAAAACTAAGAATTTCCAGTCCATGAAAGATTACATTTATTCGTTAGATCTAAGCTGTGTGTGATGGAATATGCTCAAGGATTTAATAATACCAGCTTCATTTTCAAACTATGAGTGTTTCTGTTATGGTAGAAGTATCGTTAAAGTGGTATTTTCGTAAATTGTGACATATTTGGTAATTCAGCTCATATCAAGAACTTGAAACACATTTCTGTTGATGCCAGAGGAGGCAAATAAACTAAGCTATCTAAACCTGTGTCTGTATAGTGGACTTTCAGTTTTAAGAGAATAAAAATCAGTTTTAGAAAATCTATTAAGCGTTATATCTCCTTACGTAACCACTTTGTAATAAAATAATGAAATGCAATGAATAGCTGTTGAAATAAGCTTCTTATCAATATGCCGTCTTCATCCTTAATTTGTTTCGATGAGCTGCATTGATATGGTTATAGATGGGCATCAATTTGCACGGATTATACTTTTAGTATTGTATTAACTAAACCAGTGCATAAAAGTTAATGAAGATGACTTTTTTTTCCAACTTCATTACATTGGTTCTTTATTTATTTTAAATGAATTTTAAAACATCTCTTATAGTGGTCAGGATTAATTTAAGAAAACACTGTACGAATTATGTCAGAGCTGTCTTTCTTATACTTCTTAAAGATGAAGGTATTTTATATACCAGGCATGTGTTCCTTGCGTATGCTCCAGTGTACGGCCTGTAAGCAGAGTTGTAGGGGCGAAGGCCGAAGGTATTATACGTCCACTGGGTACTGCTTAGAGACAGCACCTGTAGCGTAGAATAAAGGCTAACCATAAACATACTTACACATTCATGCACATTATCTAGAAGATTGTTCTTGTTTCCCCAGGATTCTATTTACTAACGTTTTAGATATACTGATCACTAACTTTGGGGAAAAATATGAAATAGCTACATTTCGTTCTTATCATAAGGCCATGCTTCAGGCCGAATGATGCTCTTGTGACAATAGCGAAGCGTACCTGTTGCATAAATTTTGTTTCAAAGCAAAGGTACTGTCCTATCACACCTAGCGCATATGAAAAAATTGCCCATACGCAAGGGCCTCGTTAAACATGCGCCGTACACGTTTCGCGTACGCAGAAAACGATGGCATTTCCCGGAGGGAGATAAAATATTAAGGACACACACACACACACACACACATTCATACGCCACTTGTCACTTCATTTCAACAGGGCATTTTCATACCCCTAAAGTTGTGCGTATAATCGATGGCACAAACTAAAGTTTTACGAACCTCTTTACACGAGGTGTGACAGCGACTTAAGTGATTATATCACTGAAAACGTCAGTAAACACTTGTATGTCGACAAAAATTATGCAACAAATTATTGTAAATATAGCTTTAAAAATATCAATCAGACTCGCAAATTGTTGGACAATATCAAACATAGTCTTTATAAAGTAGCCATTGTACCAGAAAATTTTATACAATAAAATTCGAGAGTTGCATCATTCGTACAACATTAACAAGCCTTCAAATGATACCTATCTAGAGTTATATATCTTTAGTGAATATTAATGCAAACGACATATAAAAAGGTGAATTTTTGAGAAAATTCTTGTTTTTCCAAACATTCAGAATTTAGGAATACTTACTTGTGCCAGTGCAAGTATTGTTAATGTAGATTTTCTGGTCATTCTGGTATTCTGCCTTGGTTAACTTTCTATTTTATCGACATCCACGGATACCAAAGCGATTTCCCTGTGTCTGGCCGCAGACGCACGTATTCTTAGTTCATACACAGCGCTGGTTTTATAAGAAGTTGTTCTGATGTGAGAATTTTTTACACTTTTCTTCAGAGAGACAATTCCCGTACGGTTTCACAGGTTTTCATACAATTAATGTTCAAAATATATTTCCATTAACTGTATTATATCCTCATTGGTTGCTGTATTGTGTGAACATACCTCTATACAATATTTGGACGAGCTTATCACGAGCAAATTATATCCTTGTGGCCACTAGTGGTATCTGAAGCATGGATGTCTGTAAATAACTTCTTTCATGTTATCTTTGCGATACGCATTGTTTCCACGCGAATCACGTCTTGGGCCAGTGAACCGCTCAGATAGGAGCGTGACAGATTCCCTAGTGTTCGACACTGAATACGAACTAGTGCTTTCTTGTGGTACCTTGCAAATTTAACAGTTGTATGTGCCCCAAATGTACAAAAGCCCATCACTTATGCTTAAATAAAAAACAGGACTTAATATAAAAATAGTCATTATACTAAGAGTCCAATTTATGTAACCATGTCCACTATAAGGCCTTAATTTATTAATTATCTATTTATTTTTTTTAATCAAAGAATTAATCATTTTATAAAATTATTCAACTGTAGAAATTTTCTGCCAATAAGTTACACATGCTGTTTTGGTATTGGGTGCACATGCTAAGGCCAGCTATGTCATTGGGTAATAAAGTTATTATAATGATGCAGCTATGAAGATCTACTATAAAGATGTAATATCCTATCCTAGCTTTCGACTCTTAGGCCTTCTTCAGAAATATGAATAAAAAAACCGGTAAAAAAAACTCCTAGGATACGTGACGTCGTTGATGTGTTAAAGAAACGCTATGTCACAATTAAAGCGTGCTTAAAGTAAACGTCGTCTAGATTACGTGACACTGAATCCTATTTTCCTTTTGTCTTCAAACTTTCAGAACTAATGAATATTCATAAAACGCAGGTCGAGTTTGAAAATCAGCCTGATTGGATTATTTTTGTAAAAGTTATGCTATTTTTTTTTCGTTTTTAGCTTACATAATCCACCGTTATACAAATAAAATGAAAATTGTTTTACCTTTTGTCTTTAAACTTACAGAACTGATGAATATTTGTAAAATACAGGTCGAGTTTGAAAATTAACTTGATTGGACCGTATTTCCAAAAGTTATGCTGTTTTTAAACATATTTTATCCACTGTAATACAAAGAAAATGAACACCATGTCAAATTTTGCTTTGATTCTTGCTGGACTGATTTATAGGTCCAATATACAGATCAAGTTCGAAAATAAGCTTGATCGGTTTATTTTTGTTGAAGTTATGCTGTTTTTTATGTGAGTTTTCCTTCGATTCAGTTATTAGGCACATTTTAAAATAGTATCAGTATTGAACTAATAAGATTTGTAAAAATGTTCTTTTAACATTATCTGCAACTTAGCAATTATGTTCGTTAATTATATATAATAAAATAATGGCAAATCTGTTATTGTGTATTGTCTAATAAAGTGTCAAAAATGGAAATTAACTCATATCAGTGCAATTTGTCAAATTTTAATCCCTCACTATGTTCAGAATCTCAGAATGGAGCAAATTGGATATTTTTTCTTTCTTGTTGTCTGTACATTTGGAAGGTTTGCTGTCTTGTCATGGTCTTGTACTTCACGTTATGCAAGTGTAAATCCCTCTCAGCAGCACGGTTGATTCTACGAACTGTTTTATTATCAGTTTCATCAGGCCGTCACAATAATGGACAATAGCGTGAATTTAATGCGTGCGTAATATGAAAATAAACTAACAGAATAACATGCTCACTTTGCTCCGTTTATTTCTTCTTCATTTATTAAAAGACACTGAGGTTTAGTGGTCAACACGCTTTGGTGGCAAGGAACTCACTGAAAAGATCGTTTTCCAAGTACCAAAAGACGAAAGACTTCCTTAATTATTTTCTTGTCATTATAATGCCTATTAACATGAAGTGCTGTGTACTCCCGGGATTGCATTTTTATATTTCAAAACCTGCTACCAGAAAGATCAACACTTCTCAAGTCAAGGTTTCCATGAATCCAGTCAGTCTGCTTTGATTTAATTTTAAACTGTTCCTGTCGAAGTTGTGTCAAACACTATGTAGCGTAGTTTACTGGAAAAAATATCTTCACGCTATTGTACGGGATGTTAGTTTTCCGAAAATGATAAGCTGCAATGCTGGCGCTGTTTAACGTTCTTTGTAAGCCTTTTTCTAGTTATAGAAAATAAGTGGCTTATTCGAGTCAACAGATGTAGACCAACTTATCATAATCGGGCATGTTGGTCCATGTGTCACGCCGTCATTTAAAAGCATGTTTTTCCATGAACTCAAATTGTGTTCCGGCTACCGTAACGATAGTTTAGCCTTCGTCCATCTACTTAGACTGGGTTCTCATACCTAGATCAATCTAACAAGATCGATTCATCTCCAAGGGGTTTCTTGCTAAATTGCTTTCAGCTTAACCGGCTAGATGTCTGGCACGCCTACTGAAGCTGCTAAACGATTATTACCCTCTAGCAAGTTGATTGCAATTTAGCGAGAATCCCCTCGGAGATAGATCGATCCACAGTTAGTAAGATAGGGTCTGGGAAAAGCCCTTAATATTCATAATTAGGGTGCTACAACACCAGCCCGTCCAGTGTTTATAGGTCGCGTATGACTTCTATCAAGATAAAACCACACGACAAAGTAATTTCCTCGTCTCTTTAATAAGGCAGTAATGCTAACAATTTATATTACTTGACATATGTTCTGTGAATAATAGTGATGATATCTTTGGCCAAATTCCTTAACCTCGCTTTTGCGAAAAGAAACTGTGCTTCATCTTCCAATTAGTGACGTCTATGGCTACAAATAATTACTGTAAATATAAAGGTACATCTCACATCGTAGAAAACATAATTAATTTCTATATCTTAGGCATGTATACGATACTTAAGAGTATGATGCTAGCGTACGATCAATGCTGTGAGCAGTTGACTCGGCATTAAGACCGTACCTAGTTTATGATTATAGAATACTGGATATGTAATATGTAATGTGTTATAGCGATGCTTGTCTATACATGTAATTTTATTGCTATAAAGTTCCTTTATTATTATTACTATTATTGTAATTTTTTGTGTTGTTGCTATTACTTTGTCTCTGTACATTTTCACAAGCTTAGTCTAGTGTAGAAAGTATGAATAATGCATGTGTATGTTTTGTAGACTGTACGCACAACATGTAAATGTATTAAATTACTATAAAAAACACTGACCAATCACGACACCAATCCTTTTAGAAAATGAAAGGTGTAAAACGTGACATATCATAAAGTGTCGAGCCCACGAATAGCTGACAAGCGATAACGCGGACTTGTAGATTATCTTGATAATGGATATCGTAAAAGTGCAATCTCGTACCTGGGCCTGGCTGGTAATGTATTGAATAACGGGTCTCTCCTAACTGCAAAAGCACTCTCAACGTCAAGCGAGCGAGATAATTATTGCTGACGTTCACCACAATGGCCTCAACTTTGGAAATGAAATGACAACCCGATGTCACGGTCCCAGAGTCTCGTCATGCTCGACCGTCGTGAGAAAATTGGAATTGTAGTATATAAAATAATTTTTTGGTTTATTGACAATACTTTTTCCAGCTTAATCTGTCAGATATCGCAATAGCCCATCTATTAAAGGTATAATAACGGCAGTAAATGTAAGCTACCGGTTGAAAGAAGCGATACAGCCACCTGTTTATGTAGCGCAGGCTGGATTAGGTAAATAACAGATATAATAACACACATGAATACAGGAAAAAAGCCACCAAATGAACATATATACAAGACGAAACTCACAGAAGCTGCAACATTTAAACAGAATAACAATTTAATAATAAAAGTGAACACAAAATGTTTTTTAAAAATTTAAATTTAATATTATACAATGCTGAACAGCATAATTACCACTTATCTTTAACTATGTACTGTAGCTTACATGATCATTGTGAGAATGTAACCAGCACAGAACGTCAGGCAGGTCAGTGAGCTTTATAGTTAGAAATTTGGTTCGATGTATTTTCACGCAACAGCATTATCACTTAACATGACAATGGTTATTAACGTATATAAGCGGATAAGGAACACAATCCGAACGCACCATGTTCACACACCATGTACCCATAAAATGCTGAACTCATTAATATGGAGAGCTGTCAGATGCACAAGAAAGTTGGGGCATATTTACGCTCAGCACTATGTTTAAAGATACATTTAAAATATTGCCACAAAAACCTACCAAATGCCCCCATATAATTTCAAGAGTATAATTAGATAATTAGATAAAAGTGCGCAAATAATAATCACTCTCACTCCAACATCTATGCATTTAGAACAGATGACCCGTGAACTAACAGGTCTGCAGATCAGAGCGCGCATTCAGAACAGATGCAGGCTAACTGATTCACCAATTAAGTATGGCCGACCCCACTTTAAAAGCGATACCGTTAATATTCCCTGCTAGCCTACCCGCCTTCACACGCGACGTCGGGGAGTAGCAATTAAACCTCGGAGCCGAGATTTAATCAGTACGTCATGTCAAATAGTATACGGCTGTTTCACAATCAGGGTGAACAATTAAATGTGGTTAATGTTACAAGTGTCTGATAAATTAGCAATTTATGATTAGAGATTGCTGATAGACTGATATTAAAGACATTGTTCATAGGAGCAAAATAAAAAAAGAATTATAATAATCAGACTACAATTTTCAAAAATAGCCAATTATGTGTTCAAAAAGTACCTATTTTTAGCTGTTACGATGGGTCATTTGCAATTGAGGTCATAAATATGATGCACTAGCTCTTTATGTCAATGATTTATGGTGAATATGATATTGGTATATAATTCCCACAACATATGTTTTCTCTTCTAGCAGGTTCTTCCAAAGAAATGTTCTGAGAAAAAAATTATTTTAACCATTTTGCTGAAACAGGCTTTTGTACACATTTTACTTATTTTTGTTAATGCAATGAAAAACATATTTGATAAGGCCAAATATTACTTTGAAATCACCTACGTGATAATAAGATGAATTTACCATGTTATGACTTAAACATAATAAAGGAGATGTGCATATGTAACCATTATTAATAATGCTATGGTATTTATAATCATGAGCCCCTTGGTGTCTCCTAATTTTTGTAGTGTCCGTACCCCCCCTCCCCTCCTATCTGTTTTATTTAGGAATCACAGCATATTCTGTCTGATTTTATTATTTTATGTATGTCCACACTGACATTTATTTTTCAGGAAGAAAAAAGCACATTACCCCTTATTATGAAAAGATATGCAAGAATTTGGTGCCAAATGTAGTGTCCGTACCCCTACTGTGGTGTCCGTACCCCCAAGGTATACATTAACCATTGGATAACTGGCTACTTATTAATGATGATAAAACATCAAAATATGGTACAAAATATTGTTCTAGATTGTATAAAATGCATTCATGTCCTATGATGTTTAGAAAAAACATTATATATAAATGTATATTCGATAAAGTGAAACTAGTTAATAAGAGTCAGGCAAGACATTTTGCAAAAAAATATTATCAGTGAAGATGCTACTCTTTGCATTCAAAATGAACAATATTGCTTCCAATATATTGCCAAATATAGCTAATTGCAAAATAATAAATTGTACGGACACTACAATACATGCATAATTAACAGAGGTATATTTATAATACTCTCAGTGGATGAAGTATCAAACATGGATGACAAATAGGAAAAGAAAAGGGAAACATGAAATTTTTACTGTCAGCAAAAATAATTAAAAAAAAACGTCAAAGAGCTAATAGTCATGCTGAAGCACGTAAGGCAGATGTTGAATGCACAAAGCAGAGAAGCATAAAACTGAAGAATCATCCAAGGCTGGCCCAGCAAGAAAGACTAAATAAGAGAAAAGAAATTAGGGCATACTGACAGAGAGTCAAGGAGAAGCAGAAACCCAACAATCCTGAAAACAGCAGAGCAAGAGGTGCAAATTAACGAGAGCTGAAAAAGAAGAAAAGACTCGAAAAACAAGAATCAAGACTGAAACAAAAATAAATAAATCAATAAATAAATCAACCAATAAATAAATTAATTAAAAAAGACCAAGCAACAGAAAGAAAAAGTTTAAATTAAAGTCTGGCGAATGAAAGTAAAACTGAATGACACACAACCAAGCGCCAGCATTCACTGAAAAACATGCTGTGGTGTTTATCCAAAAAACATTTTGATTAATACATGTACTTGTATCCTTTTGGTTAAAGTACTGTTGTTATATCTTTATTTTGATATTTTTAGAATGTTGGCAAAAATAACTGGTAAACAATATATTTCAGTTACAAAAGCATCAGTTACTTGAATGTGTAGTGTCCGTACCCCCAAATCATAGCCTAAGAGGCGTTCTGTTAATTTGAACGTAACACAAAAAATAATTAATCTTGTGTTCTAAAAATGTTGGATGTCATAGTTAAGATGTTATTCTCTTTATCTGTCACAAAATTAAACAAATGTATCAGAGTTCATTTTTCTCTCAATGTGACCCCTATTTTGTACCCCTGATTGTGAAACAGTCGTATAACTTTGAGAAATACCAAAGGACATCGTTTCTCATTTCCCGAAAAATGTTATTTGGACGGATAATTTGTGCTCTTTCTGTGCTACAACGAATATATCCCTCAACAGTAACTATCGTTTGATGAAGTATGCAGTTTTGCGCGCAACTACATACCTGTACTTATATGGAAGTGAGAGTGATAGTTATGCAATGCACGCGCAGTAATACGTCATTAAGCATACTTTTACAAACTTGAGGGGCAGATAAATAGGTCAATTTCCGAACAGAAATTTGAAGTTTTAAAGGTTCAGTTTTAAAATTACTTTTTGTCGATCGAGGGATTAATTTGGTATATTACTTGGCATGTCGTCTTTATTTTATGTCCGTAAAGTCTGATTGGAAAATACGTTTAGAAGTGAACATTCTATTTCATTTCTGCAAGTGTTGAATATTGGGAGTGTTATGAATTCCAAATGTCACAAACTAATTACTTTTGGGTCTGTTAATTTCATATTCCTTGCGAATGTCATGATTTGAACATTTAGGCTAGAACTTTTTTCTTCTCAATATGGTGACTTGGCCAGCCAATAGGAGCAGTCAAAATGACGCCTACTCTCTGTGACCTTAACTACCATAAGAAAGACAGAAGTGCGCGAGTGAGTACTACTAAAACCCCCTTTACACGGGACGGCGTCCTTTCTGCGTCCTTTGTGCGACCATGAAACTGGCCAGGATGCCGTCGGACGCTCAAAGAACGCACAGTGATTGCCAAGGTCGCACAAAGAACGTTTAAGCATCGCCGAGGACGCCATGGACGCCGCGAAGTTTTGAGCACGTTCAAAACAATCGCAGAGAGAACGCGATGGAGGATGGTCGCTCAATGGACGCAGAAAGGATGCACAAGCATCGCCGTGGTCGCAGAGAGGACGCACAAGCATCGCCGCGATCGTAGAAAGGAGGCACAAGCATCGCTTTGGTTGCAGAATGAAAACTGAAGGATCGTCCAGCGTTCGGCACGTAGAACAATATTTTTTTTCACTCTCAAACGGGGCCGTGCTGAGGTATTTTTCACTAGACAGGAATGCTAAGGGCGACAGTGGTTTCATATCAGCCTCCGATTGTTTTTCCCCTAAAATTCATGAAACGATCCATTTTTTTTGAACGCAGCAGGGACGCAGAAAGGACGCCGTCCAGTGTAAAGGGGGCTTAAGCAACCTAGCCAGTCCCAGACACAAATACAAAAACAAAACAAAACGGTCCAAATTGAACAATAATTATATATTTCCAAAAATGTTCAATTGTATATAAAGAAATGCAATAATATACTCATAATATACTCAAACACACAGTAACAATCCATTGAGTTGAAACAAAAGGCTGAATGTATAATGTGTTCCTTCACTAAGAGATGTTGCTGGACATAGAGAGCTGGCTGTCACAAGTCCCAGTCAACACCCTGTTGCCTGAACCACATGGCCTGGGCCACAAGGCCCGGACCACACGACTACCACGTTGTTGTGAAAATGTGGTACACAACTGGTCTGGTAAGTGGGGCTTGTCTGATGATAAAATAAGCCAAATACTTCACAGTAAAATAGATGGAACTGATGGTCAGTCCTGCTCTTCCACAGGACATTCTTCTACACTCCTAAACATATTGCACATTTCAGTCTTAAAAAGCCAAGTGTAACAACTGTTTCTTATTTAAACATGATATGTATTCAACAACCCTTAATCAGTCATATAAAGTTGTATCAAAACCAAATTTTTCTTTGTGTGCATGTGCAGTTTCTTTACAACTGCTTTTGTCAAGAACACCATTAGCACCAGCTAAAGGGGGTTGTTCCCACTTTTTGCACCATTAAACTGACACAAATCAGCAAAATGGACATTGATGCAAATTTCACATTTCCCTGGGGAGTGCAGCACGTGACGACCTCAGGAGAGGGGGATAAATGCACACACAAGAAAATGGGATTGAATCAAAGTTGACATCATATATGCACACTGCAGGGGACCTAACATTATTAAAACATTTATGAAAGTTCAAATTGCATATTTCAATTGCAAAAATCCCCATCACCTTGCACAGATACTCATATATACACTGTGAGAAAACACAGGGTAGGGGTTTGTCCAGTGTAAAGACTGTCATTTAACAAATGGTTTTGCTTAATGAACAAAGTATCACACTGCTCTATTTTAAAAACAGAGCTTTGCATTAATAAAATACACTTGCCATGATTTAAGTATCAAAATATCATGCATTCAAAGATACAGAGTATCGTAAATGTTGCAGACAACTCCTGAAGACAGGAGAACAATTATATACAGTAGAATTTTGAATTCAACAGAAACAACATAATTAAAAAAAAAAATTTATCACTGGTGACTGGTAAAAATTCATCAAAATTGGAACTAAAATAGCTTACAGTCTAGGTGACTATGTAGTAAGGATGTATTTAAAGTTGATGTTGGTAAAGCAGATTATTCGCCAATCCAAAGTTCTCCCGGATTGACCATACAATATGCTGAGGCAAAAACAAGCAGAGACAGACAAAAATAATGTTTTGTGTTTTGTGTTTTGGAATATTACATGGCAGTAACTTACAAATTGCAAATTACATCCAGATACTTAATAATCTTTAAAGCAAATACAGCTGCTTTCATAAAAGTCAATATCATCACCATCATGAAATCGTATTCACATCAGTGGTGCATGGCTCTATTCAAAAGGTGACCTGTTATTTTTCAGATAAATGTCTGCTAAATCTTATTATAAATATGACAAATATATTTCTGTGCAGCACCTTCATTTTTTTGTCATCAATGGGATTTAATATTATGCATAATAAATATAACTACTTAAGCAACTACCATAAGAAACATCTTAGACAAAATAAGACCTAAGTAGTAAAAATAGTTATTATTTTATGAGAAAAATATAAATGTATGGCAACTTTTCTGATTCTCTTTGGTGCATATATCAAATAGTTTTTATCTATGCCTGTATTCTGTATTTACCTGAAGGCACTCATAAAGTGCAAACACGTACCTCCACAAAAAAGCATGTATATTTATTTCAAAAAGAGCATACCAGTCTCAGCAAGGATCCCCTCTAAACATTTATCAAACCAACCTTTTAACGAAAGACAATCTTATTTGTCATAACTAACTCAATGATACCCAAATTTAATCTTGCTCCTTCAACAATGGTGAGAAAAAGTTGAAAATAAATCTTAAATTAATGTCTTGCTCTGAACAAACGAGTAATATAAGCACAAAAAGTTTTTTTTTTTAAGGTGCACACATCATTTGATGCTTACAAACCACCCATTTGTTTAGGTCAGTAACTGCCCTTTGCAGCCAAGGGCCACAACAATGTTTTTATCTTGCACTTCACATCTTTACTCTTTCTCTCCCTGCTTAACAAAAGATAAAAAAAATTGGATGGAGGAGAAAACAAAGCCTGCCACAAAACACTTGTTTTAACTTGCTTTTCCCATCACATTTACCTGCTAAACTTAATATCAAACATTCAACAGAGGGTGCACAAAGACATCCAGTAATTGCCAGCTAATTTTTGTCATATAAGTGCAATTCATTGGGTCTCTCCATGTTTTCATGTTTTTACTTTGACATCAACAGGACTCGATGCTGCCACCACTTGGTGTGATTGGGAACAACAATGCATCCAAAAATTTAGTATCATTTTACACTCCATGATATCTAGAAACATTTTTATGTGAGAACAGCTGATAACTTATAAAACTAGATTGACAGACTTCATTGGCCATATTCCCTTCACCTGTTGGTGGAGGATATAATCAAAGGTTTCCTCTAAACAGGCTCGGATTTAATGTTTCCATCTTGGGAAAAGTGTTGCTCTATTTGGCCTCTGAGTGCCATGGACTTCTTTCAACTTCCATATCATGGCTAAATTTGCCTACATAAAAAAGTATATATCATTCAACAAGAAAGAAATTGCCTATTGCTTATATTGCAGATACATGCCCTAAAAGGGCTATAAATTGGTTCATTTTTTTAACAAGGGTGCCGTTCCCTACAGACTCTGCAGAAAAAATGTACTTGACAGTAACATGTGGTATTGAATAATGGCAAGCAATTAACAGAGTCAATATTGCTTTTCAATACAAAAGGAAATGTACAATAAGCAAAGCAGTTCTTAGTGTACTACAAAAGGCTTTTCATGGTCTCTAAATAGGATGATAAATGAGAATTATACTTTACTTAGAGACTAAATAACACGAGTCAAGCATGACATTTTGGTCTACAACCTATGAACCTTGGTCAAGTGAAAGGTGAAGATTCAAAGGTGGTGGACCAAAACATCCTATTTGACTTATGCTATTTAGCCTTTAAGTAAAAAATAATTGCTGTGCAATCATTTCTTAGTGTCTCTGATACCACATGCAGGGATATACCACCCTTATCAGCAAGATTTACAGTTAACTCAAATTAAACTACGTGTAAACAGTAATTGCAACCACTTTGGGAAACAAAGCAGCAAAGCTGTCAAATGTACAGACAGAAAGCAGTCAATTTAAAAGCAACATTATATTATGCTAAATGGCATTTTTCCATTGTTGACACATTATTATACACTACACAATAACAGAATTACCAACTTTTTTACATAATCTATTTTTTAATTATATCAATAATGAAACTGTTAACATACCTAAGAACTGTCTCTGAGGAAAAACCATAAAAAAAACAAAAAAAAACAAAAAAAACAAAAAAAACAAAAAAAAAAAAAACAGCATAACTTCTCAAAACTAAACCAATCAAGATAGTTTTCGAACTTGACCTGTATATTAGTCCTTTGAATAAGTCTACTGTCCTGCAAGTTTTAGAGAAAAATAGAATATGGTTTTCATTTTATTGTATAACAGTGGATAAATATGTTGGAAAAAAACAGCACAACTTTGGAAAAATTGTCCACTCAAGCTGATTTTCAAACTTGACCTGTATTTTGTGAATATTCATTAGTTCTGGAAGTTTGAAGACAAGTCAAATGGTATACCACTTATCGCTATAACAGTGAAAGTGCACAGCAAGGACGATGACGACAGCAACAACAGACGCATGTGACAGCTTTGTACAGCCACATCTGTCTGTACATAAAAAAAGAGCATATCTATACAGTTTAAAGCAATCCAAGTCAGTATTTTGAAAAAATTAAGAGTGCATGCATTGCTTCTTGTTGAACTTATATGTCAACAATTATAACCTTTAAAACATATAGATGGTCTAAATCAATATGGTAAATATGGTAAAAAAAAAAAAAAAAAA
>NW_019775559.1:57962-121014 GCF_001039355.2 Lingula anatina | reverse complement strand
TTTTAGTAAGATTAATTACTCCTGTGAGTTTCATGACAACAGGCCTATCGGTTTTCCTTAAAATGTGTTAACAGTGTTGCATATATGCTAAAAAGTGAAAACACAGCATAAATACTACAATAATTGCCCAAACATGCTGATTTTCGAACTTGACCTGCGTTTTATGAATATTCATCAGCTCTGTAAATATAAAGCCAAAAAGTAAAACTGTCTTCCACTTATCGTGTTAACGATGAAAGTGCACGGCGACGGCGACATCGACGGCGACGGCGACAGGGACGGCGACGACAGACGCAGGTGATGGCAATATGTACAGACACATCTGTGTCTGTACATAAAAATGCTGTTTACCCTGGCCAAATCCATTAAATCCTGGCTTGGAATGCTTCAACCTTTAAGGGTACTAAATTTCTGCTCAATTCATGGTGAGAGACACTGTTTGGTATAGGTTAAGTGACTGCATGTGACAGGGTTGTGCAAACTTAATTAACATAATATGAATGCATTATGATAAACACTTCTACTTCCAGCACAACTTGTCTGTCTAGTTTGTGACTATAGTGCCCTTCACCTATCACACCTGACATCCACCACTGACTCTGGGAACCCTTTATGGGTCTAGTGTTGCTGGTGACAGCATGTTTGCAGTGCAATATCAAATATTATGCCCTAATGTATGACAGTTGCCTTACAAAAAGTACACGTGCCTGATACAAAGTTATGTTTATGAAACATTAAATGCCTTTGTTCTGATAAAATGATGCATAAACAATGAGACTGACTTTAAAAAAGTTTAGGCAAAAAATAATAAATAGTAAAAGAGGAATAACAATGCAGCAAAGCTGGTCAGTATACAGATATAAAAAAAATCTTAAATCGCTAAACATTTGCACGTCATGAGCTGCCTTTCAAAACATGACCTGATGCAATGCATGTGCTAGAGAACAGAACACTCTTAGAAGGTTTAAAGAGGAGGGGGGAGATCTTGACAATTAATTATGAATAAAACACTACCAAATAGTTTGAAGAGAAGAGGGAAATACTGGGGGTGGGGAAAGACCTTGACAGTTATTAATAGAACACTACCAGATGGTTTGTGGAGTTGGGAGGAATACAGGATGGTGAATACCTTATATATATATATATATATATATATATATATTTGCTTCAGACGACATCATTAAAGACTGGAGATTAGAGTATATCCAGACCATGTCTGTATATAAAAAGAACAAGTATTGTCTAAATTATGCCATTCCCTGACACATGAGATCTGATGAGTGAGGGAGGAGAAAAAGCTCCACATGCCTAAACAACAGAATTCTCTATCTACCAGTTAAGAACAATAAATTTTAAATGAAATATACTCAAGCAAATGAATGTGGAAGTTCACTTTTCCTACTGTGCTGAGCCAGATCAGCCAGCCCTATTCTTCAATCCACCTGTTCACAGATGAAGACTTACTCTTTATAAGACACGTAGCTGCAGCTGTCTTGGTTCAGTTTTTTTTTTTACTAAAAACGAGAGGCCTAATACTAGTGCGAGGCATTTTTCCATATATAGTAATGAGATTACATGAAAGCCTTCCCAGTGTTAATGCCAGGGCTAGAGATGTGGAGATGACAACACTGAGATTCTTCTGCCAGTGCGAGATTTCTAATATATTACAGCATGGGGGTGAGGGAGGCTTGTAAATTACACTACTTGGCGAATTTTAGCTCGAAAAATACTTAAAACTCTTGAATATAAGTAACATCTTTAAATATATACTCAAGCATGAAATCATCCCAAATTGGCCAAAATTTACAGCTTATAAACAACTTCCACCATGCATTAAGCATTTGAAGGGCCAGCCAAGTTCTCAAATTCAAATTGCATTTTTTTTTTTCATTTTTGATAATACAGGGGATATATTCACTTGGCTTATGCAAACAAACATGTCTTTAAAAGTATTATTAAGGTATTCTTGAGTTTGGAATTGATAATTGACAGTCTGTAAGTAAAAGAAATTCCCCAATGTTGCAGATTTGTAGTTTTTTTCTATTTTGTACTTAATCACATTGCAATCCTTAGTCTCCATTTGCCTGGTTGGAGACATCTCTTGCCAACTGTGAACCCTGTGACACTGGAACATTGTGTGTGATCATTTGAAGGTCATGTTGCTTCTGGGACATAATCAGCCACCAAGAAATTGAAATGATGAGCAAGACGGGTAAGTACTGTAAACAGATGGAAGTCCTGCATATTATGTCATGGCTGTTGGACTTGTCTCTTTGCTTACTATTCACTATCATCTTCTTCCTCTTTACCAGCACCCCCTTTGGTTTTGCAGTATTTAAAGCGATGTTTCATATGTTGTGAATAGGATCCACTATGACTGAATCTCTTACCGCAGCGGTTACAGCGGTATGGTTTTTCGCCTGTGTGCAAGCGAGTATGCTCAATGAGATGGTGGCGATGCTTGAATGCCTTGGTGCAAACCTCACAAATATGGGGTCGCGGAACGTCGCCATCTGGAAGTGCAGAAAGACAGCTTGGTTAGTGGTCTAAAATTTCAAACAGTCTCAATTTTTGTTCTCAAAATTTTCACTCATAGGGGAAATTGCTCTAAAATTTCAAACACCAAAAACTGATACATGGTGAATGGCTGGGTGGTAAGAAAATTTGAACATTTATTTGCTGTTTGAAATTTTAGGACAACTACCATAAGCTTTTTTTCTACCTTCACATGGACAACATATATTAACTAACAATTCATAAGAAATACATAAATACAGACTTTATTTACCCTGGAATGGTAACTGCTCTACAACATAAAGAAGAATAGAATACTCTGTACAATTATAATACTAATATGATGGTATTACAGTAACATGTATCTTGATTACTGCAGCATCAGGTTGTCTTTGCACATGCATGGTTACCATGACAACAGTGTTTTATTCTGAAGAGAAGTTATTTGTTATAGGTTCAAAATGTTCAAATGGTTAGCTCCTACCAGTTATTTGTGGCAGAGAAAACTAATATTTAATCATTTCATTTCACAAGTTCTTTTCATGCATTCTCCTATTTAAACTACTTCTCTTTCTTTGAGCATATGGAATCAACTACACTTAAATAATGCTACAAATTACAGTATACATACATAGCCCCAATTTCATACAACGTTAAATAAGAGGAGACATCCTGTTAAATCAAAAACTAATTTCTCTCTACCCCTAAACACAGGACACCCATATACCACATCAATCTAGTTCTACTAATCCACAACACTGATACAACAGACAGCTAGAGTTCTTACTTAATTAGCAGTCCACAATCTAAGACCTGCAATGCCTGGACCAAGAGAAAAGTTCATAAACAATGCAAATTGCTGTCAAATAATAAGTATCATAATATAAAAGACAGTAACAAATTATGAGGAATAAAATATATATATATAAAAAAATAATAAAAAGAGAAATTACGCAGGAGATGAAATTTCTAAAATATTTTTTAACTTATAAGCATGCGTTACGTCTGACTTGTATAACTTTCAAAAGTTAAAGAAAATGATACTAATTTTTAATGACATCTAGTGA
This sequence comes from Lingula anatina, assembly GCF_001039355.2. The sequence goes on along the minus strand of NW_019775559.1, from coordinate 117,433 downwards.
CAAGGAATAACTGACAGGACAAAATCTATTCAACAATTTTGGAATGTTTTCAATGAGTGGATGAGGGGTAACTGATTCAGAACACTGAAGGCAAAGCATCAATATTTTGATCAAATTCAGTTTCATATAGTATTTGTTCCAATATTTTAAATTTTTTCAGAAATTCCTGTTCCATTTCTAATTCTGCAACATAGAACAGACGTCCACACCAATAGTGTGAAGTGCCTGAAGCTGTAACATGTATAACAATTAGGGTGACGTTGTAGAAATGTGGTTGTCTTTTGTTTGAAAGCACTGTGCGATACAAGTTATTTCTTTAAAGGTCTCAGTATTAAAAAAGAACATTTTGTATCTTGCATAAAACCCAATCCACACCAGGGGATATCATACCCCTGCAAAAATGAAATTAAATGTACAAAGAAATAATAATAATAATAATAATAATAATAATAATAATAATAATAATAATAAGACACCAGGTACTGAGGATGGCATATACACAGAAATAAAAAAGGGAACAGGTTCAAAGACACCTAGACAAGTGGGATGGGTATAGTTTCAAAATATTCTTACATAGAAATTCAGCAAATTTTCAATATGACAACAAGCATGGACCCCCCAAGAGAACTAAATATGTTTCTTAATGTCTACAGTTTCTTATTGCATTCTGACAAACCACCAATACAAAATGCATATATTGTTTGATGGATACAGGTTGAAATTCCCAACCAGGCATCATTTAACAGATGATCTGCAGACTAACTGGTCCACGGATCAAATATGGCCAACACCACTTGAGAGTAAATGGTCTCCCTACCTACCACATGGCTGGCCCTGCAGGGGCCTAGTAATTAAAACTCAGAGCTGAGATTTAATGCATTTAATTGCTGTGCCCCTACAGGCCTGGGGTGTGTGGAAGGCAGCATTAGGGAACAAGGGGCATTGCTTTCAAGTGGGGTCGGTCATATTTAATCAGCAGACCAGTTAGTCTGCAGATCATCTGTTCTGAATGGGTCCATACTCAAGCTGTGTTTTGATCCTAAGATTCTGTCTTGTAAGCTTGAAAATATTAAGTAATGCAGTTTTCCTTTTATGGTATTAATATGGGGAGTGAACAAAATGTTTTTTCAAAGCACAGTACTTAAAAGGATCAACACCACCGATTTTTAATTCTGTGCTTCAGGCTCATGAGAGTTAAAATCATATCATGAAAATACCAATGTGTGAAAAAAAATAATAAGACATTGCACTGAATGTGCACCATTAGGATAGCTCAGCTATCTGACAGAGAAGGGAATCTAAAAGGAATCTCTGTTTAAAAAATGTATTTTCCTCCTAAGTGCTGTCCCCTCTATATACCCTGTTCACACTGCCATCTGGAAAAATCCAGATTTTTCAAATTCTTATTTCTGGTAAAAAAGCTAATTTGCTTCCCTGTGTACACATGGCAAAATTAATTGAATCCAACGTTGAAAAAAGAATCCAAGTGGATTTCTTTGTTAAGAACAATCATGCATGCACCACACAGGAAAACTTCAATCATACAAAAATGTGGCACCATTAACAGCTCTACCATTGGAACTCTGCTTTTTGCTGTTGTTTTTATTTGTTATAGCAAGTGCAACTCAAAAGACATTCCAGATATTCTGGGAACTCAAATAGCAACATAAATTTACATTTCCACCTTGTTGTAGTGAGTGGTGACCTCCAAATGCTTTTAGTGCATTTATTAAGGAAATAAACAAGTGCCCATAGATACCAGTACATTTTTGCACAGATGAGCAGTAAGTCCTAACCAGGTTTGCGTTCCAGTAAGTTACTTGAATCACTATCAGAAATCTAGCCGGCAAGCAGGATTTTAAGAAACTGGTTAACAGAGATCCCCATGCAGTCACACAATTATCTGAATCGCGAAATGATTTGTTATTTATTTAAATAAATGGTCATAGTGTGAACAGGGTATAAACATCAACAATTCTATTGGGCTGTCTAGCTAACAGACACCCAGATTGTTTTACATTAAGTAAGGAATGTTAACAGTTACTAGGCTCTCAGCCACTTGCACACTGTCTGTGCTTAGGTATACAACAACACCCAAATGATAAAGAGCTAAAGGGATGTCCAATGTAATAAAAAAATACATCTTCACAGCAAATTTATAAATTCATTTCAAATGAGTAAAGAAAAATAAATGCACCATCTCATATATAGACCACACCAGTAGAATGTATCAAGCATTCTATAGGTTGTTAAAAATGAATCTGTAAATGAACAAAAAACTGAATGTGAACAGTACAGCCAAGTTAGCCTCTAGAGCTGACACAGTGCAATTATGTAAACTGAGGTTATGGGTTTCTCAGAGTAAGTGACCATAAGGCTTGTTCAGAACCAGTTGATCCTTGGACAAACTAGTCCAGAGATCAATAATGGCGCTCCTGTCTTTGTAGGGGCAGAGCAATTAAATCTCTGCATTCTTTCAAGTGGGCCACACCATTTTTGATCCACTGTCTGCAGATCAACTGGTTCTGAACAGGCCCATTCACATAGCTACAGTACATTACATGTTCACAAATACTGAACTAATGACTAATTGCAATTACCTTGAAAAAAGATTATCTGATAGATGGCTGAGCAAGGGCAACCAGAAATCTTGAACTATATATGTATATATTGTTCTGGACAGTTTTAAAAATGGAAGATATTTCAAATATAAACAGAATGGTTGAAATTCTGAGATATTGCTGGCAACATACAAAAAGCTGGGTGAAAAATCAAGTGAATTTGTTACTACACGTAAAGGCCTGGTAACCTTTTAAGGAAGCAGAGACGTAGAGAGATATGCTGCGGCACAACATGATAGAGAGAAATAATGGTCCCTCTTCTATTTATCATCTCTATCTCTCATATTCATTTTCTCTTACTTTTCAGTACTAATTATTAATCAAAATCAACCTCATTAAAACCACAAGGCAGCAAAGCTGTCAAATGTACAGACAAATAGAAAAAAAAAAAGATGTACAAAATAGGTTATTTTATCAATTTTGATGCAATAATCATCATTGGGTGACATCCATTCTCAGCAGGCTGGCTGCCATGGATCGCCATGCCACTGGATCTCGTGCCACTTGCATGTTTTCACTATATTTTTGAATGGTCGATTTTTAAATGTTGTCTATCCATGTTGTTCATGGTCTTCCTTCTCGTTGTTTTCAATTTAACTTTCCTTTTAATAACAACTGCTGCAAATTATCTTTTATTATGAAACTACCAAAAAAGTAATTTTTGTTTTCTTGATGGTGTTCAACAATTATCTTTTTATTTTAAGATTATTTAGTACTTCCTCATTACTTTTGTGTTCAGCCTATGCTATCCTTATCATCCTTCTATATACCCAAAGTTTTTTTATTGTTGTTTTTGTTAGTGCTTGTGTCTTTGCATAATTGTGTTGACCAGATGTAACATAAATGATAGATGCAACAATAAATTATGCTTAACAGCAAAGTTAACACCAAATTTTAATTATGCACAACCAGTAACACAAATATTAGGAATAAGTAAATAGCATAAGGTTTAAGGCCCATAGGAGTTCATATTAACACACTGAAAATGCCAAAACGAAAAATCTGAAAATTTCACAAACACACACAAAAAAACCTATCAAATAGGTTGTCCAATTTGAGCTGTATGTTAGAATTATTCTTGTTAGTTAGGAAAGTAGTCCTGTGAAACTTTTCTGTAAGTTTGAGAATCATATGTAACATGGTTTTCCTTTAATGGTCATTATTGTGGCAGTGACCAAAATAGGGTTTTGTGTCAACTTTGATGCTTAACAACTTTTAAAAAGCATAAAAGCATAACTTCAAGAAATGTAATCCTATCAAGCTGGCTTTCAGACTCGACCTGTACTTTATTAATATTGATCACTCCTAAAAGTGAAGGACAAAAGGTCAACTGGTTTTCCACTTATATGCTATCTGTATTGCATACAAACAAAAATGACTTTTGGAAAAAGGCTCTAATCAGGCTGGTTTTACAACATGACCTGTATTTTCGCAATCTTCAGCAGCCCTGTAAGTTTGAAGACAACAGGTCTTCCACTTATTGTGTGATAACATGAAAATGTGCACGGTGTCCACAACAGAGGCAGTTGACAGCTATATGTACAGACACACTGTGTCTGTACATATAAAAGCACATTTCATTGAATCAATGCCACGAATCTGCCATCTTTATTTCTAGCTGAATAATTAATAGCAATTCCCTCCTTCAAATCTCTGATGCAACATTAACTGACTTTATCCATCTCACTTCATATTAAGCTTTAAGTGTTTATTTAATCATCTTAATTGAACACTTGACTACCACTATTAAGCACTTAATTAGTGGTGCAAAGACAACTATTTCAATCATTAAAATTGGCAAGGCTAAAATAAATCAAAATTTAATTAACTATCCTCACCATTCTTCCTATTTTTACTCTTGGATTTTTTCTCTTTCTTTTTCTCCTTGTCTGCTGTCTTTGATTTACCCAAGCAGCCACTGTCTTCTTCCTCGTCTTCTTCATCCTCATAGTCATCGTCCTCTGTGTAGGACACTGTACTGGCCATGGATGCTGGGGACTTCAGATCTTCAAAATCACGTCTATTCTCCTCTGGAAAACGTTCCTCCTCCCGCCTGTCTCGCCCTGGGGATTTCTGGTTTGGGTACTCATCTTTCCAGCCTTCTTTCACAGGAGATTTTGTGCTTTCTTTATAGCCCCCATTTGCAGGAGATTTGACCCGCTCCAGCTGTGCCATGCTCTCAGCCTGGTTGTTTGGACTGCCCAGTGGAGTATCACCCATCTTCTTAAGAGTTGGAGGCCCATCATCTGTCTCCATCTTCTCTAGGCCTGGAATAAAAAACTAACTGTAGAAACTTGGTGGGAGACAGTTTTCCAACTGGCTTTCATTTCAACAGGCAGTCTTTGTCATCAAAATGTTATACATTCACATGTTTAATTAACATCAAGTTAATATCCCTTTCTTTTGTTAACATTTAAGGGATCTTCATTTAACATATGCTTCTTTTTATACAACACACATACATTGTTTACCGAACAGAGTAAAAAATGCAGTGATTCCATACCATAAGTTTTCTCCATAGCACCATTTTGTGTTGGATGTGTATCCCCTTTTATCTGAAAGGAGTAACTGCATTATTATCTATTAAAAACCATTTTGCAAGATCTCTTCAATGAAAAACATTAATTTTGCTTATGCCGTTTTCATTCCCAAATGGAGTTTTGACCTTCCACATACACACCCAACTAATCATAATTCATTTGGTTAACTTATCAGGTTGACGTGGGGGCTCTGTTTAGGTGACTCTAGCTAGGTTATTCAGTTGTAAATGTCTGAAACTGCTGAGATACAACTGTACAAGCCTAAATTCCCTTTAGTGAAGAGGTTAGTGTCAAGTTATCTGTGAAGCTCAGGGTGTAAGTTCCAAGACAAAAGGTAAAACTGATTTTCACTTATCGTATTATCACTAAAAGTGCACGGCGACAACTAAATGTACATTCACATCTGTATCTGTACATAAAAAGTATTTCACTTTTCATGGTAACAATAAAAGTGTAGGGCTCTAGCAACAGTAATATTGGTAGATTTAGCAATAAATGGATTCACAAGACCATGATTCTTTCCTTAACAAATTGATGCAAGTAATGAATTTGTTTTGTCGGACCTGGTATCTACCCACCTGTGCTTTTTGCATGTCAGTGTCCCCAGTCTCTTCCCCTGGAGTCTCACTGTCAGTCTTGCCTGCATGCTGTTCATCCTCAGTAATTTGCTGCTTCCTCTCTGCCTCCTGCTGCTTCTCCATCTCCAGTCTCTCTTCTTCTTCACGCTCTTTTCGTTCCTGCTCTTCTTTCTCACGGCGTTCTCGCTCCTGTTGCTGCATAATGGCCATCTGCTTCTGCCTCTCTATGAGGTCTACCTTGGCTTTCTCTATCATCTCAGTGAATTGCTCCTCAGTAATCACTGGTTTGTTTTCACACAGCTGAGGAAATAAGGATTCAAATTATTTTTAGTAAATTTTTCACACAAGAAAGTGTACATACTACTTCTAGATCGTTTTAAGCCCCCTGCACGGTGGGCACAGTCCTCCAATCACCAACAGATTCCCCTGACATGTCCTCTGCTAGTAAAGCTACTGAATATTTTTTCTTAGGTAAGACAGTAAAGGTATTCACAAAACAACAAACTTCAATATAGTATAAACCTGAAAGTAAGATACCTTTTTCAGATCACGATGAAATTCTTCACTGGATTCGATGAATTTTCTTTTCTTTTCTTCATGCTTTTCTTCAATCTGCTTGAGCTCACTTTCCAACTTTTTCTAAAGGAAGACAAGTGTTCTTTTGACATATTTTGTTTAATGAAAACTGTTTATGAAAGTCTGCCTAACTGGTGGATGACCAAATATTGAAAATCAATCTGTATGGAAGATTTTATTGTCTTATCTGAAATTATCATAATTTTCCTTTTTCACATCAAAATTTAAAAACTAAGGTAGTCCAGATGTCAAACAGACAGACTGATAATGATTGAACTGATTGAACCAGTATCCTTAAACAAGGCAGCAGAGGTGTCAAATGTACAGATAAAAAGCAGAAATGATGCACAAAATAGATTTTTTTTGGAAATTTTGATAAAATACATTATGCTAAACAGCATTATCACCACAGATTTTTATAACATGACATAATAAGTATATGGATATCTAGAAATGACTAGCAAAGGCCTTCAGGCCCATTGAAGTTCAGAGTCACACCTTGAAAAATGAACATTTCACACACTCACACACAAAAAAATAAATAAAATAAAATAAAAAAATGCATATCTTTAAAAGAATAAACAAATGAAATAAATAAATAAATGATAATAATAATTTAATCAGGCTGGTTTTAGAACAAGCTGTATCTGAGTCTATTTATCAGTACTTTAAGTTTTAAGATAATAGGTCAAACAGTTTTACATGAAATGTGTTCTCTGAACAAAGAAACTACAACGCATCCAAAATATCTCAACTCATCTTCTTACTCAGGACTTCTACTGGGAATCACATGACATTGATTTTAAAAGAACTTAACTGTTTAACTGTAAATGCACAGATTTTATTCAAAGTTTTAACATCAGCTCATGCTGCTTTAAAAATAGTCTGATCATGCTGATTTTCGAACTCCACCTGTATTTTACGAATATTCATCAGTTCCAAAATTTCAAATTCAAATGTGTTATCGCTGAAAGTGTGCGACAACATCAATGATGACATCAGATACAGGTGATGGCTATATGTACAGCCACATTTGTGTCTGTTCATAAATAGCATTTCACTTTTCATGACAACAATAGGGCTCTAACAGTAATATTTGGTAGATTTACCAGTAAATGGATTCACCAGGTCATGGTTTTTTTCTTAACAAAACTAGCGATGCAAGTAATGAAACTGTCATGTCTGACCTGGTCTCTACCTACCTTGGTATAAACAAATGTAATATTTTTGGCAGAAAATAACAATTTTCCATAATTTTGGTCCATTTGACCTTAAAATAAAGGTCAAACCCAGAGTCAAGTTTGAAATTGTCCTATATGACTTTCAGTCTGACACCTTTAGTATCTTTTCCCATACTTCACTTGATTTGGGAGATATTTAGCATTTAATTTTCAAAGGTACATAATGAAAAGTGTCACACCTAGGCAAATGCACGAACAGAGCCCAAAATGTACAGAGTTCAAGTTGAGATTTTATGTGACCTAATTCCAAGAGATGGGGACACAGGCTGTTGTAGTCTAGGAGGTGAGGTGGTCACAGTGATTTGTATCTGTTGACATGAACCGGAGCCAGTGAAGCCAAACAAGACGGGTCGGGACTTAAACCATGCTCACACTGGTAGTACAAATACAATCGTATGGTTGTAATTTAATTTATACTATTTGGTGGCATCTGGTCAGGTTTAGTGACAATGATTTGATGCATCTACTCACTTAACACTTATCTTTAACAGCAATTTTATTAGTGACAGATGTCGAATGATGACTGTAAATTCAAAATTGCGGCTCTTAAAACTCTTGTTGGTCCTTTGGACCGAACAAGTCCAATTTTTTACCGGTCCAGACAAATTTTCCCGGTCATGACCGATCAGACCGACAGTTTAAGCATGTCTGATATTTAAAAAAAATATCAATATATTAAATCCTAAGTGCAAACAAGAAATCTATCCTTTTGGAAATGATATATTTGCTACATCTAGGGTGCTCATATTAATAATATACCCAGGCAATCTGCCAACCTTGTGTCAAGGATGTGGGTACTTGCAAAATGATTTTAATAGCATGTGCACCCTCCTTACATTCCACTTATATGCAGGACATAGTCTGCAGATCATGTGGTGACCTACAAGATTTCGAAAGGCCTTTCAGCCATTGTAACGGATGTATATCAAATGAACAGCCCCAAAACTCTACAAGCTCACTTCAACAGTGTCCTAAAATGCCTCTTGGAAGCATGCCATACGAAATTGTATGGACAAGTTACCTGGTGTGTCTGCAGAGACTGCACCTGTCTCTTGAGTACAGCCATCCGTCCTGTGGTGACCACAGTCCTCACATCTGGCACCACTGCCTCACTGAAGATCTCATTGATCAGACGGTGGTTTCTGTGGTAACGTGCTGCAGCAACATGCTTCACAGAGAAACCATCATCAAAATCTGGAAACAAAACAGATATCAATAAATATTTCTGTCCCCCGTCGTAAGTTTTTTAAAAACGGGTTGCCAAATGTATAGACCCCCCCCCCCCCCCAAAAAAAAAAAAAAAAAAAAAAAGGTTATTTGCCCATTTTTATTCAATTATACATTATCCATTACAGCAAAGTCAATCCCAAATTTCAATTATGCACAACACAATCTCTGACTCACGCACACTTCTGATAAATCAACCTCCAGGCAAAAACTAAAGGCTTCCAGTGCTTACAAGCACATTTATGCATAAAAGTTCTGAATATAATCTGATCCTAAGCATCTCCTGAGTAAACATTTATAACCATTCAGCTCACCATCCTCGTCCTCAGCTGGCTGAATGCTAATTCTTGGTTCAGTCCGACCACGAGTTCTTTCTCGTTCTCGTTCCTTCTGTTCTTCTTCTAATGCTGCCTCAGCTGAAATAAAATAACAACCTGATTAAAAAAAAAATTTGAATTTTACTTGTTATCTGTGCATAAAAATTGCTTTATGTTAGCCCAATTCAAGGCTCCTTCGCTATTTAAAGTATCAAGCTTAGGAGCATATAATGAGCGCTTACAAAAATTCATACATTAAAACATCTGATGATTGCAAAATCAATACAAAATCACAGCTGCACATACTGTAATATTTGTACTGAATAAATGCTACAAACAGATCCAATAAATCAAACAGTGGTGGCCACATTACCTTTGCCCTTGGCTTGTACATAAGCCTGATAAACCGGAGAGTTGTGGTACATCTTCATGTTTTCATTGTATTGAATCTGTAACAATGTAGTAATAAAAGTAAGGGAATTAAATACATTTAAAAGTAATCGACCTTTGACAAGTAAGAAAGAGGAATGCCAGAGAAAAAATATCTCATTTACATCAAAGATATATTATAAAACTGCTCAATAGAGCAAAGACTTGCAGACTACAGTACAAAAATACTGCATCTATGGGGTCTAGTTTATTGTGAAATTGACATGGTGCTGTTTTGCATGTTTGTGGTCTACTGAATTATGCACACGCAGGCTCCTATGGCTGGGCTACTCTCTGACCACAAGGGTCGCTTCTAGTCTGTTACAAAATTGCTGAAAAGTCTCTTCTTCACTTTTGTTATAGGCTATACTTGCCCCCATTTCACAGGGAAAAAAAAAAAAAAAAAAAAAAAACTCAAGTCAGGTACCCTGACTAAAAATTTGCTTACCAACAAAATAATGTCTGTGCGTCAGTAAGTCGTGTTTCACAAAAAACCTTAAGGCCCCACTTACCTCATTTTTTTCTTAGCTGTTAGGCTTTGTTGACTAGGGGGCTATCTTAAGTCAACAAGCTTAAAGAGATAACAACTCTTTGTATGAGATCTATGTTTCATGATAAATACATTGTAAACAACCCATACAAATATAAAGTATTCTATTTTACCACATTAACGGCAATTGTAGCCATTATTCTGAAATTGTTTTGCCATCAGACCACGTGACCTCCATAGATGGCTATACTCTGCAATAATCTCTTAAGAGATTATTACAAAAAAAAACAAATTTTTAAGAAAAAAAATACCAAGGACTGACTTTGAATGTAGAAATGGATTCAATAACCATTGGTAAGTATGGGAAAATTGTTGTTAACCCCAGGAAAATTCATTTTTTGACCGAAATGAACAGTAATTATCTTTATAACTAAAATTTGGTAAATGAGAGTCTAATAATCAACAAAAATTTTGACAGTACATACCTTCTTGAAAATGTACATGATAGGCATGCACCAAATACCCAAGTAAATATTACCAAACAGTTGACACTTTATTAACTCACAGGTATTTTCAACTTGAATGATGAAAGGTGTGGATTTTGGGTCAAAATGGACTGGAACCAATTGCGAGGATCAAAGAACAGTTACCATCAAAAACTGCGAATAACTAAGTCAAGTATGCGCTTTCATATATAAATTAATCTTTATGAGTAATAAAATGCCTACCTTTTCAGCTTCATATTCATCCAAGAATTCCTGCTTTTCAATATCAGGCAGGTCTCTCCACATGCCTCCTATAATCTTCCCTATCTCCCACAGCTTCAGCTCCTGGTTGTCTGCTTTCACTTGGTCCCATACCTGCAGCAAAGTAAACACCATCTTATTGTTATATGCCACAGCTTACAGAGGCCCTGTCGAATTCTGTTCATAATTTTACATAGCATATAAACTGATTTCTAATTTTAATTAGCAAGATGTTTTTGTTTAGAAGACATATGGCCTAAAAAACAGGAAAAGTACATTTCACAATAAAAAGTAGTACAAAGGTCAAATCAGGCAACATACAATTTCCTACTGGAGTTTGATAATATACACTATGGGATAATCTCTTCTCATTTTAGAGACATAAGGGCTAGAAAATTGAAAGTGTATCTGACTGCGAAATTCAGGTCATAGGTAAAAATCAAGGGCATTTTTGGATTTCCAATACAGAATTTCTTTTTATTTAACAATAACTTTGGGTGTATCTTTGCCAGTTTAAATTACACAACAAATGGTTTATTTTAAAAAGGCACTGAATCACTTTTATCCTTCTCTTTTAGTTCACAATTATACTCAACTTGCAAGAATAAATATTATTGTTCTTATTGTGGAAGATAGGCCAAAGTTCAATCTGGCGTATGGTATTATACAATCCTTCAGCCGTATGAAAATATTGTATTAACTTGAGATTTCCTAACAACCATCTAGTCTTTGCTAATCGCCACAATATTGAGCAGTGTATCTCAAACATTAGTGATACATATTTTTGGTTGTTTGATTAAAATGCAAAAAAAAAAAAAAAAAAAAAAAAGGCTATGGAATAAAATGATTTTTTTTTTGTTGTTAAAGAACTGAGTTTCTTAATGTCTGCCTACTGACCTTTCTGCTGTATCTCATATATGGCATCAAAGGTTTCTCTGGGGGCTTAGGAGCCTTTGGCACACGGACATCATTCTACAACAAACATGTCAATGATGCAAAGATTTTATAACATCTTTATCAATAATATCTATTACACAAATAGGTTATATGCAATATATTTTAATACTTGTTCATATCAAACAGTCAAAAGAAAAATGAAAAGAGTTCTGGTGTTACACAGATAAAACAGAGATTTGATACTTTCACATTGACTTTTATGGTTTATTAACGTTTATTCATTATTTGTATTAAGTAAAGAAAATGTGATAACAATTGGCACTCACACTGGCTCTCTGTCCCAATTTAACTGGATTAAAAGTGGGGTTTCCATGGGGGTTAGTGATAAAAGGACCATTTGTCTGTGACTGAAAGAGTTTCAATAAATGGAGTATAGGCAAAAAACCTGAAAACTAAAAGTGCTGGTTTTGCAACATCCTTAAACAGAACATGAAATGTTGAATGCAGCATGACAATGTTCAATAAATGCAATATAACATTAGTGTCAGCAATATATTAGTAAGCACTCAACCACATTAATTTTTTTTTTTTTTAGTAAAAAAAAACATAAAAAGACAAATATTCCACAAAAAAGTAAGTGAGGCTCTGTCTAGTAAGATTTTCTTGAGGGGCCCCAAAACTTCACAGATGCATCAAGTCTCACTGATATGAATGCAGGGGATACCCTGTGTGTTTCTGGGCCTTTCAGGTTGGAGAGAAATGAACTTCAGACATGTGGATGTTAAGGGAGGTAACCATACCTGTGAACTGTTGTTTGTACTACCAAATGGTTGGCGAAGTCTTTCTGGAAATAGAACAAATGCATAAAATGTAAAAAGCATTATTTAAACTCAAGTTAGGTCAAACTCCGAACAGAGAAATAAGGACACATACCAGACATGAGGTTACAATCATATAGCAGGAAGATCTTTAAAGAAACAAGGCAGCAAAGCTGCTATATACAATCAACAGAATCTGACGTGGGCTAAACATTTTTTTTGATAAGGGTGAATCAATGTGCTTGCACTGGGAATGGTGTCTTAAAAAACACTCAATTTTACACTGACTCCACTCACACTGGCACTTTTCAACCTTGGTTTTGGGCTGACTCATGTCCTATGGGGGTTCACTTTTCTAATGTGAACGAACTACGTACCCCTGACCGCAGTCCTAATAAACCCAAATTTGGACCTGGATTAAAATTTTAACAGCAGTCTAGCTTATGAGAACTACACTATGCATGTTTAACAGGTGCATGTACTAACGTCACAGTTTTCTCCCTGGCCGTAGTAAATAATTTTATAAAAAGTACTAAAAGAAAGGGAGAGTCAGTAAACCACTGATAATGATATTATGAAATCAAACTTATGTTGTACCGCGAACGTACGTAGAAGGCTGCACTTTGTAGTTATAGTACTACTACCAGCGAACACCAATCTACAGCATATCCTAACTGCGGGAGACGTTTTTCAAAGAGTCAGTAATAAGTAAGTCATATAAAAGACTAAACAGAGTCTATATTATTGCATAAGAAAGACAATACCTCCAGGTATTTATTGTCAGAACATCTCATCTCTTTTTTTTCTCTTTTTTTTTTTTTTTCCGGAGGAAACACCTGACGTGATAGTCGCCATTTTTTTTAAGCTACAGTACGGAATTGTGGGATACGGCTTATTTTGGGAAACCCCTTCCAACCACCTAATTGGTTTCTGCACTCAGCAGAGCCTTGGACAGGTTGCGTAATGGGCAGTTAGCACATCATCGCGAAGTGAAGCTCCTGCAGAGCAAGTACAAAGCTTTCTGTGCGCGGGCAGAGATAATTGCTCCCACATGGGATTTCTCAACAGGGTGACTTAGAAACAAAATGACCATCTATCTATCTAGAGACTTAACTGTGAATATCTGTAAAAAATCTATCAGTCGCCCTGGTACAGGGTAGAATGAACCTAGGTTTATTTGACTGCAATTCAATCAGAGTTAACTCGACTGGGGTTAACTTGCCAATGTGAATGGTCCCAATAATGATAGCTGTGGTGAATAAAACAATCATACTAAAAATGAGAGACTGAAACTGAATATACTGATAACCAGTTCTTGCACAAACACACACATCTACTGATATTTCTGTAATTTATCCAATCTATAGATGTATTCATGAATATATATTTAGTATGTAGTACTTACGTGCTAAAGAAGGAGCAACTTGTGGGGTAGACTGTTGTGCTGTACGATAATTAACAGGCAGAGCCATTACTTGTTCTTTGGTCATTCACAACACTCCTGAAAAGAGAGAAACAGGTGATCTATTTTCAATTAACGCGTGTGAACATTACATTACTGATGTTCCAACCAAATTGGCAGGGATTTACTTGCAGAGACCATCTTTCCAGATAAACGACATAATTATTGTTTGTCACCTACAGTAAAATGGTATACACTTGCATCTTGCTATATTAAGAATAGTTTACAGTCTAATAAAAACAAATAGGTCAATTCACTATATTTATGCCTTTTGTTTCGGGAAACCTCCTGCCATGGAAAATTAAACCATTTCTGCAAAGCGAGTGATAAGCTAGACAAAATGCAGGTCCAATTTGAAGCGCTGCGCATAATATTTCATATTTACATTAAATATAATAGATTAATAAAATCCACGTGAAAATATAAAATATTGGCATTTATATTCTTCATTGTTAAGCTTAAGCATCTCTGAGCATTTAACATCAGTTTAATGGCTTTCTGTTATGAGGTGAGATAGCAATCAGTATGAGGTATCACTTCATCCCTCAATCATTTTTATGTTAGGCTTTACAAGAAGCTGTGGATGGGAAAAATAAGCATTTTAGGGACTTTCAAACCAATAAAGTGTACCTTTAATTGAAAAATAAATTATATTTACATAAGAAAAGAGATATTTCAAATGTATCTGTACTTAACTACTTAAAGTGCAACTTGGTAGGTAAAAATAAACTGTAGACTATGATGAAAATATAGCTGACAACCTGACATACATTGCCCACCCTTCGTATTTTGACATCTTACAGATCGTTTCGTTAATTACATAACATCGTAATATTGCATTTAGAATGTGGGAATCCCCATAGGGTTTCCTGACCTAGATGGCCAGAACGAGGCTGTGACGTCATCTAGGGAAGACAATGGCTGGCAGTAGCGCTTCTACACGCGAAACTTATCATCAAGATTTGAGTAAAATTGAAAGCTGGTCGGAGACGAATGAGTCGTTTTTTGAAGAAGAGGAGGAGGGTATCCTGAGTTTGAACGACGTGGGGCAAGTTTTGCCGCAGGTGAAACCCTACGTTTTGGACCGTAGCGCCGGATGCAAGTACTGAGTAGCAATGCCAGTGCTGCGGAGAGCAGGGAGTGCGTTCGCCGTGAAGACCGACGCAAAACAGATGAAAGGTATGTCCGTTTTTTTCTAAATAACCTCGTGAGATAGTGGTGAATTACTCAGTAATGGGACAATTTTGCTGTGCTCTACATGTACACCATGTGTGTTTTGTTGAACGTGTTTTACTCTACTTTCCGACCAGTAGTATTACAGTGAAATAAGGGGATAGTTCACGTATCATAACAATACATGAACATTCAACACGTACATACCTGATATTTACATGATGTACATTTGTACTAGTACACGACAGAAAAATTAAGTAAAGCAATGTTTATTTGAATTGGGTTTTTATTTATGTCAATTGAAGTGGTCCCAGCAGTTATCCAACACAATTAGCAGCCCACATTCTTTCCAGTATAAATTAATCTAAATTCACTATATTTCTTTATTCACTTTCAAGTGCAAACAGTCATCGAGTTGTGCTTCAAATGTATAACATATACATATATAAATTCTTGACGTACATGTATAAGGTATATAGAAGAAAGGTGCATGCAAATCATGTATTGACCCATTAGAGCCTGCGTCATCAAAACAAACGGCAGCCATACTGGAGGGAGACCGGAATCGTCTGCTGCGCATGAACAAGCCATGTCTGTAGTTCAGTTTTCGTTTTCTGTATTTTTTTTTCATATTTAACCGAGCAAAATGATGAATTACTGCAGGGTATTTGATCGAGAGAAGGTAACTTACTTTACAAGCGTTCACAGACTGCCTGCAGTGGTAAAAATCCATGGTGAAGGAACTAAAACCATAAACGGAGGAGAGACGGCGAGGTGGCTTTGAATCAAGACTCTTCGGAAAAGTAAAGGATAAAACTTATTTATTTTATAGCAAAGAATGAAGAGCCAACTGTGCAGATTTACCATAAAAGAAAACACAGTAGAACACCAAGGACCTAGGTGTGTACGTTTGGGGCGCACGTATATATTTAAAGTAGTGCCCAAAAAGTGTGGATGGAGAGTGTATTAATTTGTTAANATTTTTATTTTCAAATACAGCCCATAAACATTACTGGCAGGGCAGAGTAATTTTATGATCTTTTTTATTTGTATACACATTGAATACATTCACTATTAGATGTTAAAATACCATATTGGCATCCGTTTCTTATGAACATGAATGTACATATTCCTGGTTTATTAACAACACAATAGTGCTCTCCAAATATAAGATATGGGCCTAGTTAAAATATATTTATAACCAAGATTTTTGGAATAAAATTATTTGCCAGGCTTGCTGGTCATTGTGATGTAATGTTGTATTACATGTTGGATTAGTTAAGAAGGGAGACTCTCTGTGGTTGCCAGCAAGTGCTTGGTTATAAAAGTAATTTTAATTTGCAACCATAATTTTGGATCATTTAATTTAATTTAATTACAGGTGCACCTGTGGACATTCCCAAATCCTGCCAGGTGTATCAGAAAATGTCTTCTGTCATGAAGTAGTAGTAGTAGTACAGGACAGAAGCAAAGAGGAGAATGTGCAGTGCATAACTGACCACCCAGGGTTTGAGCCAGTCTGCCTGAACAAGTGGGTACTTGAAACTGCTTGGATGCAGTTCAGGCAGCAACATGGGGGGAAAGCCTTTGGAGGACGAGAGGATCAAAGACTGAGGCACATAGCTTACAGAAAATTTGTCTGCTGGGTTTTGGGGTGGCTGAGGAAGAAGATTAGGGTCACAATGCCCAGTTGTGCAGTTAGCTGCATACGAGCATACTACCCCCCACCTTCAGAAGAAGAAGAGCACTTCACTGGCTTCAAAGACCAGTAAACTTTACATTTCCAATTAATCTGAAAAAAAAGGACATGGTGCATTGGTCATGTTTAAATGAAAAGTGTGCTATTGATACACCAAGAGGCACCAAATGTTAATTTTCAAGAATAATTTCAAAACAAAACTTGAGAAAATGGCACCTTCTAAAAACAAAGTTTTTGTTGACTGTCAGTATACTTATATTACATGTAACAAAGGAAACTGCACTGAGACGCACCTGTAGAGCAGTATACAAAATCTAAGTTTTTTTTTATTTTTGATTACACATGATATCATTATTCATGACCCCAGATTAAATGAACTTGTTTGGGTTTCTTGTGCACAGTTTATCTATCAGCTCCTCTTTATCAACATCTGGTTGCCCTGCATTTACAGATTCAGGGATTCCTTGAGTAAATTGTTGATGTATTTGCCTGGCTTCTGCTTTTTATATGGCAAGGTATTTTGTAATGTCTATGAGTTCTGTTATATAATCTGGAATACAATTAGCAAGAATAAATGTATATATGAATATGTATACATGAGACATGTAAATGAATGCATGCATCTGCAAAAGAAATACTGTTTACCATGTTAAAATAAGTAAATAAAGATAGTAAAATTGATATAAAAAAGAATGAGAAAATGGATATCGCTGTTACTCCTCAACAATTTGCATTAGCAACTGCCAATTTTTCTTCTATTTTTCTTTCTTTCTTCTTTTTTTTTTTTGGGGGGGGGGTCGACTCATGCTTACTAACCTGTTTCTGTCACTGTCGCACTCTTATCTTCTGCAGTATTCTGAGGTTCATCAATTTTCTCCGACATTCTATCTATTTCTAGCACTGAAATATGAACATGACTCTGCCTATGAACTCTGCCTCTTCCCCGACTTGAACCACTCTCTTATGCGGGCCGATAGTGGGCACCGCCCCAGGCGTCAGTCTTGGTAACCTAAAAGCGCAAAAATATATTACAGTCGGTAAATGTAGAAATTGAACAACCACATACCACATTGCTGAAATGCACGACACGCCAGTTTCGGAGTCAGCTGGCTTCCGCTGATCGTTACGGTCAAAGCTTTGGGAGCTTTAGCACAGAAAAATTGCACAAAATAGCCTCAGCATGTTATTAATTAATAACTTGCTCAATACTAGATGAACGCACAATGTACCAAGTACTCATTATCTTATTAAAATGAAAACAAAACGAAAACGCAAAGTTAGTTCATTGAGATCGGCTCTAAACTCCGAAATCACAGACATATCATAAATCCGTCGTGAATCAGGGTAACCGTACTTAAAAAATTTAAAATGTTACAAGTCTCAAACGAAGTTGTAAGATTAAGATAAAAATGATCAAAATTGTGAACTTACTAAGCAAAAGCATGCCGAATCTTCATTTGCTGTCCCTCGTCGAAGCAAGCCTCCTCGAAATGAGCTCTACATATATCGCTGAGTGGTTTGCGATAGCTTCTTTCGCGTCTAACTCCCATACTCTTGTCAAATTTACAAACTTTTTCCACTTCTGGACCACTTCTAGATCTTTTGGAAATTTGTGCATCAAAATACCTTCATTTTCACCAGTGTTCGAGCACCCGCCGACACTACTACGTCTAACCATGTTTACTGTGTCTCAGAACTGACGAGTTATCTAAGCGGGGCCCCGTCTGAGGGGTTCCTCTCATGACGTCACGAATAGTTCGCAGGAAAGCGCTTCACGCTCAATTGACATTGATTGGGGAATTTGTGAGCATTCATTTTAGGTTAATTTGTTTTGATTAACATCGTGTTAGATGTCTGGAACTTAAAATACGGGTAGAAACACCTACCAAGTTGCACTTTAAACACGCATACATCAATAGATAATTTAAACCTTACTTTTCCCTGTCAACCTCAGAAGTATAAGAGTAAGCTGGCAGTTTATTGGCCAGAAATACTCCAACCATCTGCACGCCTGCTGTGTTGGTTTTGCTCTTGGGGTCACGGTCACTGAAGTTGTCATAGATGGTTCTGAAATGAATAAAGATACTGATATGTATTCCGATATCAGTTATACAAATATTTTAAAGTTCTAGTCAACACTGTTACTTCTTTTCTGCCATTCAGAATCTGCTAACATAATAAAAACAAACATAAATGCATGAGTTTTCAATGGTTCTTGTTTGGCGATCAGTCAAAGCACAGATTTTATTAAGTGCATCAGGTTTTTAAGACTTCAAAAACACAAGGGATATAATTTACTTCAAATCATCTGCCACAGCATTTCATATGATTGGACTTTTTGAAATTCATCCCATACTGAGTTTTTATAAAGAAGGAGAAACTGTTTACTTTGTTGGCATATCAAATCTGCCCTTCCAGCACTCCACCAAGGTTTTCAGAAGCTCAAGGTTTCTTCTGAATATCTGCCTGGTGTCATGGTTAACATTCCTCACTACAAACTCAACAAGCCGGCTTGCCATAGCCCTGTCAATTGCAGTGTCCTAGAATTACATACATATAATTTACCCTTGCATACACATGGTGGATGTGTGCTCATATCCCATGTGTGAGTCATATTTTAGACCATTCACATTTTTTATAATCAACAAGTATATAATTATTCAGGTCATCATGGTCTAACCCCAATCTTCACCTTTCTTACCTGTGGTACAGCCACACTAGACCAGGATAATACAGTGACCATAATATCCACAACAAAATAGTTCAGGCCTTCATCCGGCATATCCCTCACTATCAGCTGGACCAGTGGACCCAGCCAAAACTTTGCATATGGTGCAAATACCTATAATAAATCATGTGAAAATTGGCCATAGATTAAAACAACAGGTGAATGGGATTTAAAGAGAAAAATTCATATCCCGAAGCATAGGCAGGCATAGATTACTGAAAAAAAATGTTGACAGTCACATTGTTAGAATCTAGAATATTGTGTCATAGTATAAATTAGTATTTTCTCCAGAAATAAACAATTACCAGTTTAAAAATCATACTATTTCACACAGCAAAATTAAATTCTAGCTTTAGCAAATACTTTGCAACACATCTGATATTTGGGATAGAAAATTAAAAGAAAAATTAATTTTTTTTTTTAATTGCTTACTTTTTCTGCATTGAGAATCAACTTTGCAATGAACAGTTTGACATTAATGTGTGTGGTGGTAGAGTTCATCTTGTCACGCAGATACTTCATCCAGGGAGGTACATCTGGAGGACTGGACACCTGCAGTGGATGTAGAGAAAGGGTTACAAAAACAAGAGGACAAAACACAAAGTTGCCAACTCTTTGCAATTCCTCATATTATGTGCATTTAAAGCACTGTTTTTAAGGGATTTAAAGTTTTTGATATTATCTTAATTTATCATATAATAATTATTTATGAACCTACCACATCTGGTGTGATCTTGTTCCTTTGCATGTGTTTCAGCAATGCAGTCATGGCAGTCATACATTCATGTTGATTCAGCTCATCCATTTCTATCTCTTCATAGTCTGCTTCTGCAGGCACTGCTGCTTCCTGCAGGTACACAACTAGGTCATTTTTATGTCAAGGAAAACAAGTTCTGTAACTGACTAATAAAATAATGTAAAAGGGTCATATATATATATATAATAATAAACATGGTTAGTTGGTCAGACTATTTGAGGCTGACAATTCATTTTTAATAAAAAAAAATACACTATATGTCAGGATTATATAATTTGTACTTCAGGAAAAAGTATGACAATGCTCTTTTGACACCACTTACTTTGAAAAAAAAGAGACAGACAGACACAGATCTTTGAACAATCCCATATACGTGGGAGAGTGATCACATACATACCTCAGATACTGCCCTCTGTCTTGTTCTAGGTGGCACAGGCTCACTCCTCTCCCCCTGAAAAACAAGGCAAAAAATGGAGAATCACAAATTTTTAGGCTTTTTAATATATTATTATAAATGGATTAGTACATAATATATAAATCAGTGCACAACATAACCGATTTCAAACTGGAGAAGCATAAGTCCACCATACAACATTAGCATCCTTAAATGGAGTAACAAAAAAGAAACACTATAAATCAATAAATTGTAAAAATACATAATAGAAAAGACTTACCTGTAATGATCCAGAGTAGTCATAAGCAGAGACGTCCTCACTGAGACTACTGTCAGCAAGGTACTGGGAGGCCAGGTAATGGACAGAAGACTCTGGGGAATCCTGGGAATTCCCATCCCCCTGGGCTCCTGCTTCACTTCTGATTGACACAAACCTCTTCTTGCGCTGTGGCAAAGACTGATAACAGGGAAAATGATAACTTTTTCACAATCTTTTTCTGTCAACAGAGATACCAGCATCAAAACTAAAGTACATAAAATATAACTGATATAATTTTGACTTGAATTAATTCTTCTACATACTTCACAGTTGTGCGTACTTACCGTAATCTCTATTTCAAATAAGTACTTTCTGTTTTGGTCCACTATGTTGTCCAAAAGAAAATCACCCTGAAAAAATCATTCAAAAGACTCAATCACAAAGAATGTATATAACCAGTTACTGAATATGAGATACATACAAATATCAAAAATACAAAATCTGACAAAAGACTCAGGCAAATAGTTTAAACATGGTTAAATATCATAATAAATATCATAATAAACAACAAAGCATCACAATAAATGGCAAATTAAAAATGAAAAAAAATGCATGTACTTTGTATATCATTCAGTTTAGCCACATGTACATTATTCTGTGTGTGCCTTTTTTTGTAGAATTTGAATTTATTTGACAACATTTAATACGCCAGGAATACCTTAGCAAGATCCTCTTTGAAGAGAAGTCCAGTGTAAAACTTCATTTCAGTCTGAGTGCAGGTGATAATGGCCATGAGAGCATTGTAAGCTGCACAGTGGTACTGTCTCCTCAGTTCAGGAAGCCTCTTTTCTCCTCTCACATCCTCCTTTTTAGCCTCATGTGCTGCCCTGATGGGAAAAAACTAACACTGGTGTCCAATATCCCTTGACCAAAGAGAAGTATAATAAAACTTAAGAAATTAAATACTTAATTATACCATTATAGCTTACTTGGTAACTGCTGTTGTCATCTCCTTCCCAGTTTCAACCTTTCCACCACAATATTTCAGATTGATCTTTGAATTTTTGCTGTTCACCTCCTCTTTGGGGAAGCTGGAGTACATGACTTCCACCAGTTCAAAGCAGCAAAGTTTTAATGTGAGCTGTCTTTCTATTTCACTCTCTGAACTCTGAAAAAGAGGACATCTTTATGAAAGGTAGTTATGTGTGCCAGCAGTGTAAATGGCAATTTACAATTGAGAAAATAGTCATTTTTCTGTCTTCTATCTACATACTTACTACATGTTTGGTGGGTTAGCAAAGTGTGTTTTTGTGCGTGCGTGCGTGCATGTGTGTGTGCAAGCATAGGTGTGTGCACGCATGGTGCATGTTTGCATTTGTAAGCAAGAAATAGAGAAAAGGAATAATTTAATTTAAATTTGTTTAATATTTTTCAGATGTTTTCACAGAACACTTCTCTAGCCTACCTTGGACAGTTTTGCACTCAGAGTATCTGTGATGAATTTGATGTGGTCCACATAGAACTCACTAAGAGAAGACTGGTGACACAATCTCAACAGTGGTACACACACACGGCTTAATGTTGAACGACGGATTTCATTGGGAAATAAACCTTCTTTGGTAAATATATTGAAGGGAACATCTAGAGCAGCCTTCTGATGGCCTGTAGGAAGCCTGCAATGAGAAATATAATAAATGCTAAAGTAATTTTAACTAAATCTTATCAAAATTTCATAAATAACAGGAAATTCTTTGAAAATTCATAAAACACTTGTAATTTCTAAAAACCAAGATAAATGGGAAGATAAGGACAGGTTTAAGAGTATTACAAAACTGGATTTCTACTAAAGTCAACTGAAATTGATGATATGCTTTTCAAATACTTCTTGTAAAATTTTCAGTAAGGATGGAAGACTGTCAATCAAGATGAACAACTGACATCCTTGACATAAAGTTGCTGGGATATCATTTAAAAAATTTCACCAAATGGAAAACAAAAACATGAAACCTCTTAGCAGCCATACTTAAACCAAGTTCTTTTATTCCTTTTACCTTCTGATGAAAGTCACAAGCGACTCTTGCATTCTGTCTTCATAGACATGATTCTTTTCCCTGCACATAATGCTGATCAATAGCTCCAACAACATCAGACTGCCTGATAGCTCCAGTGCAGATAAAATCTGCAAAAATACATTTTCTTTACTATATCTGTGACAAATAAAAAAGATGTTTAATCATCACTTACCTAAAACTAATATCTATAGTAAATATTTTGGTTTGAATGTACAGGTACCAAATTAAAACATGATTTCAAAATTAAAATTTCAACCTTTTCAAATACCCAGCTTTATTATTCACCAAATTTGAACCTAACAATACATGGTGGTTTTACATTTGGGTGCATTGACTCCAGAGCTTTTGAAAGAGCTGAAGTCAGGTGCACAATAACAGGTACCCAAACTGGCCCAATGTGACTGAAAGATCTTGAATTACTTTGCTCAGAGCCATGATATATTCTTGATATTTGGGGCTGCCCACTGCATATTCAGAACTCCTCAGAGGGAAGTGGTCTGCAACGATTCTGTCCAAACAAGCTCTGCAGAAGTGAAAAATTAATTTATTACATTAGAAGCTTTTTTACAGTTGGTAAACACAAATACTTAAACCAAAGCTATCAAACTTTAAAATCTTTTCATAGATGATAACCAGATAATAATGCTTTCGAAAATTTATGAATTTCAAAATAATTGTTTTATCACTATCATTGATTATTTAGTGCATAAATTCCTGGTCATATTTTTGTAAAAATTGTGTAAGAATCACAGTAAAGTTCACAAACATACACTACAAAGGAGTTTTAAGAATTCTCTGGGCAATAGAAATATCCAATACAATGTAATATGAGTTTTTAAATCAAGAGTTACAACTATTAAATCATTTCAACACGAAAGATTAACACTTCATAAAATAATAAATGTCAGATGATGATGATTATTATTATTATTATTAAGCACTTACTTGAGTTGCTGTGTTTCTTTTTCTGGCAATTTGGCAAAGAACACAAGAAGATCAAGGACTTTGCACTGAAACAGTAAGAAGAGATCCATTCTTTTTCATATTTCAAAGAATAAGAAAATTAGAATTTCAGGGAAATTTAACAGAGCCTTTTGCACAGTGTGTCTTCAAAAAGAAAGTCAGAATTTTCATCAAAACCACTTTCATTTTTAATTATAAAAAATTAATTTTTCAAAACTGGCTTTGGAATGTTGTGACTTAGCAAAAACTGAACAACGCATGTCTTTGGATAGGCTTTAGCTTACTTCTCTAACAGAACAGTGGACATGAATTTCTTATCAATTTAATACAACTTACCTTAAAAAGCAGTGAGCTCTTGGTGTCAGTTAGCATACTCTGGTACATGGAGAACACACAGGAGAAAGATGGGTGTGTGGGATCTGAGACTACCTTGAGTTGGTGAAAAATAATATAACTGAATCATTTATTTTGGTTATTTATTTATTTATTTATTTATTTATTTATTTATTTATTTATTTATTTATTTTTGTTAAATTAATTATCAAATATATACAAACAACTCAAATAATCTTATAATCCAAATTTTGACTTTCTTCTTTGATAAAAGTTCCCCCTCATGGTTTCTTAGTTAGTGTTTAACAAAAATAAATAATAAATAATAATTATAATATAATGTAAACTCACAGCAACCAATTTTCAGTTAAAAAACAAACACTAGATACAGATTCCAAGCATACTGGTATTTGCACAATTAAAACAAAGCATAGTAGCTGACATTATTGTTTCTGATTGTTGCACCAATAAATGAATCAGCCTAACAGACAGATAGTCAAAACCTTGTAGAGCTTGTGCAGAGATTTCACTTGTGTTTAGCTCTTTACACTTGTGTTATAATTCTTTTATACCTTGCCATTGATTAGAAGCATCTTTCTCAGCAAGTTCAGTGCAGACATTTTGACTTCCTGTGGACTGTCAGGGGCCCACCATTGCTGTAACTGTAACTGTGACCAGCAAGACAGTACCACATCCACCACAGTCTTGCCTTCTCTGTAATTATATATAAATTCATCTTGATAGAAATTTCGTGAAATCACATTCTCATCATCTTTGTAAAGCAGCATGTTTATAAGTAATTTTGAAATTATTTCCATGACACAAAACATAAAAAACATTTAGACAAAAAAAAAATTCTGAATGAATTGAAAAAGAGGCATTCAAATTGGGCATTTGATTAGAATGATGAGTTTTCTACCCAAATACTTTGCCTTTAAAAATGCCACTCTTGACTCTCTGACTTACCCCCCTCTAAGCTGCCTGTCCCTGCTAATTTGTTCCAACAAACTGGACAGGACACTGGACACAACACTGGACTCTTTGGATGCATAGTTTACCAACTCTGGGATGAAATATTTGGCTTCTTTCATCAGATACAAATTAATGGTACTTTGAAACATTGCATAGAAATTCTGTGAACTGTTTTGATTTTTGGTTTTGGTCTTGCTCAATATGGCACCAAGAATCTGGGCTGGCTGCAAGAGGGAAATGAAAACTACAAATATCACGTAAAAGGTGTGTGGTCAAATGGAAAATATATATCGATAGTTACTTTATTTTAGTCAATAACAACATATTCTGATTTTATATAGAATATAATTCAAACTTGAAAAGAACTTAAAGTTAATATCCTGATTTGTACATAAATTCATCATGAAACTGGGTCAACGTATCATCCATGTATATTCTAACCTTATCTGTCATGCTACAAGCAAGCTCCAACAGCTTCCTGGACAGCTCCAGTGTGGAAGGGCTACATTCCAGCAACCTGAACTGATCCTCTTCTGAAACTGCCTGTCATTGAATAATTAATACACGAGCATTTAAATTTAGATCCACTTGCACATGCAGCCATTTGCATATTTCTGCCCATTCAAGTATAAATAATATTTTCTCTTGAAAACTTTCATCATAAATTATGATTGAGAATAATCATTTAAACCAATAAAGGAACACACATTACCTGAAACAAAGTCTGTAATAAATTGTTTGAAACATTTTCTGCTGAATGTCCTCCATCTTTAAGAGCTGGCAGAAGAAAATCTGTCTTGTGCAACAGCTGATATCCTGCCACCAGGTGGCTATCTGTCATGTGGTCTTCACTTGGACCAGACAGTATGTGTGGCAATTTCTTCAGAAGGTTGTAAGAGCTGGACAAATGGATAATTACAATTATTTGATATGTTCTGGATCTGTATTTGTTACTACTGTAAAAAAAAAACACATTTACCAAGACTAATGACAACAAGAGACCTACTAGTGCAATCAACTACATTAGAGCTGATGATGAGAATTTGGTTTACTCACCCCGAGTCTAATTTAGACTTCAAAGTCCTCCTAAACATGTCTAATGCCTTGGGAGGAAGGTAGCGGCTGAATATTCTCAGAACCTGTTCCATCTTCAATAAATATAGATATTTTTAGATTTAATATACAAGAAGTAAATAATTTTTCTTAAGTGTAAATCTACTACAAATGAGAGGCCCAGAACCAGTTCAAATTAAATTAAGTTTTAAAATTTATAGTATTAAGTCACTGCAAGAGTAAATGAAAATTAAAAACTCATGAAATTTGTTGGCATAATGAAAAAAGAGAAGACATTTTTATGGAAATGCTTCATCTTATGACAACAATTTTTTTTCATTTTGTATATGCTAACTTTTTCTCATACAAATAATTAAAAAGTTATTGACAAGTCTAACAATGATACAGTTAATCTACAAGCTATAAGAGCTATGAATGTGACTGACCTGTTCTGGCAATTTCATCATCACCTCCACATCCCCCATGTTGAACCCCAGAGCACTTGGATTCAATACACAGTCACAGATCAATATCCAAAGGTCTGGGCACCATATGTTACTGGGAACCACCTGTGAGAAAAGAACCACACTATTTAATTCAACATTTCATTTCAACAATTTTAAAGATCACATTGAAAATAAACAGGCAGGTCAACCTACAAATATGGATTATGCCCACTTCCAAAAATACAAGGGATGAGAAAAGCAGGGAACAATAATTGTTAAATTCATGATAATCTATTTCATAGTCAGTGAGGAGTTAATATTATATACATATAACCTTAAGATTTCTAAATCCATTTAAAGATATTTCTTATTCCTGTAGATAGGGTAAAAGGTTAAAAAATAGCTTTGATTGCCTATTTCACAAACCTGTTCCAAATGACTCCCAGATTTTGAGATGGTGCTACACAGGAAATCCAACAAATGGACTATCACTGTACATTTAGACCTGAAATGAATATCATAAAATCAAGTGTCTGTGATAAATGTATGATATTTTCAACAAATCACAGTGAATGAGTGAAGTAGAGATCCCTCAATGCAATACAAAAACCCACCAAAAAAATACAAAACAAGATATTTTACAGAACTATTTGAAAAAGCACTTTCCTGAAGAGAACATTGCAAATGAGAGAAGGGAGGTAGTTGCCAGAGACAAAGTCTACATGTTTTGTTCATGTACAAAATTTTAAAAAATTCTAGGTATTTTTAAATACTTAAACATTTTTTGTCATCTTTATGGGATCAGTTCAGTTACTGTACCTATTGTACTCCTCTACTTCCCATGGTGTAAAAATTTTTCTGTCCAATCCTTTGGTAAACAAGTCTGCAGCCGCCTCTATGTCCTTCAAGGCCAGACTGGAGAGGAAATGACTTAGCACAAGGTAAATACAGGACGAATGCCCACCTGTAGAAAGCCAATGACAACATATTCTACTCAATTTGAATAATATGTAAATGTTGGTTATGATAAATTTATACAATTAGTTACTGCAAAATCATGCTGATAATGTGTATTTACACAAGGTAATATGTACATTTTTGTGTCAAGGTAATATGTACATTTTTGTGTCAAGGTAATATGTACATTTTTGTGTCAAGGTAATATGTACATTTTTGAGTCATGGTGAAATGTTTCTAATAAGCACACTATAACAACAATTACTGACTAAATTGATGATTAAACTTGTAAAAGAAAATGAACCAGGACAGGAACAATAGGATATACTATTGCAGTGAATAGCATAGCCATGTAATGACCATGCACACAAAATAGCGGCAACCTACCTGTGAAAACATCTTCTGGTCTCAGTAGGTTAGTATCAAAGGTCCATTTGTAGCATTCCAGGGCAGCCAGCACCATGTCATACCAGAGAACTGCATTCTTCACTGTAAACTGCTCCCCTATATCTCCCAGTGTATGGCACATCTTCAGGGTAAACCTGGTCCCTCCTAATCTGTAAGCTTCAAACCTGAAATAATATATTATTCAAAACGAATAGTACATAGTTTGTTAAGTAAGTGTATCATCTACTAGGATATAACATTACAAGTCTTTAGTATAAAGCATATATATAAATCAAATCTATCTAAAATTACTGGGTTGCTTCACAATAAGGTATTTGAAATACTTTAGGTTTTGTATAGGAGTCGCTGTGAAATCTTTTAATCTGTGAAGTCAGATTCACAATTTTGGGATTAAGTCACAACAGTTATGAACAACAAAGATCAGCTCACTCCACTAGATGTCAGATGGTAAGGAGATTCTATACAATACAATTCTACCTCTCCATAAAGTACTGGGGTCCACCACTTTCCATTTTCAAAAACTTTTGGAAAAAACCTTGGACGCTCTGAAATTCTGAAAAAGATCATTTAAATATTTTTTAAAATATTATTTTGATTTTACAAATTTTCAGGTTATTTGGATTCAACATAAACAATCCTAAATTTTAAACACCACAATACAAATGAAATAAATACTTGCCTACAAATTCATATTTCTACAACAAAATGTCAGGGTGCCACCTGAACCATTACTTTAAGACCAAAAGTTGATCCTAAATTAAAAGCAAAAAAAATTCAAATTGCCTTCTTTGATGTAAAATGAATCAGCAGTTGCAGTAATCCACTAAAATAAAAAAAAACAACAAAAATTTAAACCAACAAATATTTCATTTCAGTTGACTAGCTACAGAGTTTATCCTCAATTTTTGGTCATAAAATAAGACCGACTTTTGATCTCAATTTCTTTAAAAAATCAAAACCCTAGTCCATTATGCCATATAAGTGACATCTAGTTTGTCAGTCTTTCATTAATATTACCTGGGACACAGGGAGCCAGCTTGTACACCAGCATCATAGAAGAGTGCCTGCATTCTGTTTGTGGTCGTCCACATTGCCTCAGCAACCAGCGCACACAAATATCTAAAGTAGCTTTGTTCCAGGTTCTAAAAAAAATCATCAAATACAGAAGGACAGAATCAAATTCTACTTCAAATTCTACTCATTTGAAATCTATAGCCAAAATCCAAAATGACAAATTAAAAATTTCATTAGATTCAAAATAGCACTTTTATTGAGAAGATTATATACATACTTGGGTTTTCTCCTGATTTTACTGTCTTTGCAGAGTAGAGCTGCTTTGTTCACTATGATTCTTTCAAGGTGGTTCAACACTTGGACACCCTGTTCTTGTGTTCCTAAAGACTTGTCGTCATGGTGTGCCATGGCCAAACTCTCAATGAAAGTCTCTAGGATTTCAAAGGTGAAGATGTCAAGAAGCACCTCATCTTCTCTAAAAGAGAAAGGATAATATGTTGAATCAAATATATTAATGACATATCAAACATATAACAAATGCATATTGACTAACTGCCAAGAATGAGAATATTTTTAATAGGTATGATATAAGTATAATTTTTTGCTTAATGGAAGTTTTATCTTTTAAGATAAAACTTCCATTAAGCAAAAAATTGTTAAAACAAGACAATGGATAAAAGTATGCTTTCCTCCAAAATACTACTTTTGTATATAACCACTTTTGACCTGAAAAACTACTATTAGGACAGAAAAACTGAGTGCAGAAAGAAATTTTACAAATTTCTTTAACATTGACCGAATGTAAATGGTCCAATTCTCAATTAATTCAAAAGTATTGAGCATACATGGTATCTTTCATGAAGGTGTCTCACCTGAACACTCTGTAGATGTGGTTGAAGGCCAATGCTGCCCCAAGTCTCCTGAATGGACTAGGGTGCAGAGCAAAACTGTAGATACGCTTGAAGATAGACTTAGGAATGTGAGGGTTTTTACGCAGTTGCTGAAAAAAAAAAAGAAAAATTATTCTAATAGCGTGAACTTGGGAATATCAGGTTTTTTTACTCAGTTACTAAAAAGAAAAAAAATCAAATAATCTTTCTTGCACTATAAAGTCCATGTTAAAGTGGCACACATTAATCTTTCATATTAACAAAATTATCTTCATGCTTTTATTGAACATAACATACAACACTATCTTGACATGCAGAGACTTGACATAATTTCTCAATTTTTTCCTTTCTGTGATGGAATAGCATTTTATAATCAATGGACTGAATCTTTTTACAAATTCAATATAATGAAGTAATCTTTCCCTCTTTTCTTAAATGTCATTTTAGTATTTTGAAAACTTACAGCAGGTGATGTTTGTTTCAATGCCCATTTGAGGAATTCTTCAATACATCTGGCACAGAAATCTCTCAGAGATGCATTGCTGGGATCAATAAGCCCCTCCTGAAAACAGAAATGGATTTCAAAAAGGTATAGTTTCCCCAATCAACACATGTAATCTCATTCCCGTAAAGTGTTTTGACAGACATCATGAGAAAATATTGGAAAACAATAACTCTGATTTCAGCTGATTATTGATAAGTGTGATAAGCAAAGCTCCTAAAATTATCAATTAATAGCAAAATTTATGTAGAATTTGATGGTTCATTACCATCTTGTAACACATTTCAACGGAATGAAATTTTATGCACAGTTTGTAAAACGTTAGAAAGTTCCCAGCCCTGGAAGCCTTCCAGATGCTAGTATTTAATGCACACTAAAATCAGGGCATTCAACACCGCACCTGGGTCACATTTCATGTTCACTTTTAGAGCAAGGAAAGCAGAAATGTTTAGTTATTAGGAGCACATATCAGTTAAACTGTACTTGGAGTCTTCTTATATACAAAGATAAAATGTCAGGACTTAACTATTTACTCAAAACAAATTAATACTAGATTTAGCCTTATTACTGTGCTCCTGGTTAGGGATTCTGCCCCCCTTGCTTTAAAGCAGTTTTCATTTCATTTAAAATTAGTTTTTCATTTATGAGTTGTTCACTTACCATGACAGCATTAAGCAAAGCTGCTGTTTCTGGATTTTCAAAGACTTTGCTTCTTGTAAACCAGTGAATGAGTTGCATGGTGAGTGGTTCAAACAGCTGCCTAGCAACCTGCAAGTCGACAACGAGTGATATACTGAGATTCATCTTATATGCCTCAATTATCAACAGTTTACAGAAATCAAGTATAAAGGAAAACTATCCCCAACATATTAAGAAAACACAAATCAGCAATGGCATTCTTTTCAACAGAATGAACATTCATTTTTTTCTCACCAGTTCCACATCACAAGCTAGTTGCAGCATAGCAGGAAAGACATTCCTATACAGTCCATCTAGAGGATGACGGCCTTGCTGACCCTCTGGTTGCTGGACACTGCGACCAAGCATGTACAACACCATCGAGTGGAACAGCTCACAGGCGGCTACTTTGGTCTGGCGGTCACTGGACAGAGTGGCCAGCTCAACCACCCGTGGCAAAAAGGGATCTGCAATGATAAATAGAGGTTTAAACTAACAGAGCAATATATCACAAAATGACTATTTCAAACTGACTATTTCATATCTATTTTACAGTTTGTTGAAAAAAGGTTTTGTCACAAAAACCTGCAAAAGAGAAACATCAGAGAGTTATATAAAGTGGTTGATTTTGATACAAGAACGTACCTAGGTACAATGCTGCTTTTACATCCATGAATGGCATATCAAATTTGAGGTGTTTCTCTTGGTCCCAGGCTACAGCTATTTTGGCAATGTCCTCAGATGTACACTGAACCATGGCAGCATTGGTGGCACCACCTAAGTTCCCTAGAAACTTCACTATTCTCTGCTTCAGCAATTCTAACTGGGAACTTTCTTCCTGAAATATCATGGTTATGTCTTATATGATTCCTTCTAAACAATTAATTCATACAGAACCCTCAATCTCCATGAAACATAACAGCAAAATGCTGTCTTTTTTATAAACAATTAAGCAATATATTATCTGTTTATATACTAAACCTGCTCATTTCTGAAGTATGTTAGCACAACCCATACATTGATTTTAATTTAAGATTATGGAATATAAAGAAGACAAATACTAAGTATTGCCAATGTTATGATGACAATCATAAAATATTTCTAAGACAACTCATTTTTGTGAATATTCTGCACATAATTATAAAAAAAGTTTGCTGGCCAATACTTCTTTCTTCAACAGCCTGACAATGATGTTAGAAATCAAGATATATATCATGAAAAAATCTGACTAACAATAAAACCACCTATTAACAAAAACAAAACAGAAAATGCATGTTCTTCGAAGTCAATTTTTAATGCAGGGAATGTGAAAATGAACCTGCTACCTTTGCAACTGCTGGCTTCAATAACTTTATAGGCAAGCCTTTCTTTCTGCTATAGCTATGGCCCTTTGGTTCCATGATTAGTGTTGAGGGGGAATTCGTTTCATTTCCAGCTGAAATGTAAAAATACATAGATAAAAATCATATAATAAAAATAATATCCAAAGATTTCTTAAATCTCACATTGATATGCTGTTCAATACACAGACTTATTTGTTACAACACACATACACACACACCTTGTTCAGACTGTAACTTGAGAAAGTCATCCAGACAGGGCAG
Source organism: Lingula anatina (assembly GCF_001039355.2). Next base: position 84,589 of record NW_019775559.1, on the reverse strand, counting down.
GATGTCCTGGTAATGTGGCTGCAACAGGTGGTTAGGGATGCTGTCCCTCCAGAACTCAATGGCCTCCATCCCTTCTACAGCAAGAGGCTGGTAACTGAGCCCCAGCTTGAAGGTGATCTAAAGAGCATGGCAGAGGCAGCGAGTGAAAAAACTGCATGGGTACCAAAAAATAATACTAATATAACATATATAAACAAAAAATAATACTAATATAAAGTCAACAAAAAGCTTATTTCATTATCCTATTCACAGCAGTCAAAAGGTGGTTGGAAAAAACTGTCAAGATGGTGAAAAGGTCACAAAGACAGCAACAATTTTTTTTTTGCAATTTAGAAATGAGTAAAATTTAAAATGAGACTTGTCACTATAAATAAAACACCTGGGTTTTTACCTTCAGTGCTGGTACAATGGTGGGAAGATCTGCTATTACCAGCTCTGGAGGCAGGGCCAGAATGAAAGACAAACAGGAGGCCAGCAGGTCATCCTTGTACTGCTTTATTCTCACTAGAACCTGCAAATTGTAGCAGTTTGATGTATTAAAATTAAAATATATTTCACCTTTTTGTACCTGATAAAAAACCTGGTAGTTATTTCATTGGAAAACAATGTGAATTAAAATAGAGAATATATCACAAATGAAATTAGTGAAATATATTACAATTAAATCTACAATTTTTAACACAAATTGATTATTCATAAACAGATGGAAAATATGTAGCAAAATAGTGAATACAACCAACTGACATGTAACATGAATAACCTCTTTAGTAAATTTTGAAAAAAGCAAAAAAGCTGTCTCTCTATCAGTCCCTATTTTTTCTTCTACAATCATAGAGTTCTCTCCTCCATCTTGATCCCTGCTCAGGCTGATGTCCTGTCAAAGAAAAATACTGGAGAATACTAACGTAAATATAACATGCTTCCCAAATAAATTAATATTAAAACATAAACTTTTAAAAATATAAAGAGAGCTATAATTTATTTTTTCAGAGTATACAGAATAAAGGATCATTTTTAAACAAAAGGATCTTAAGAGAGAGGAATGCAGCGCTTCTCCATATATGTACCACCAGCCAAAATGGCAAACAAGTATAGAAATCTCGTTATGACTACGAGCCTGCTGGTAGGCAACACTATGACATTATTTGTAAAGTAAAACATCTGGTTTTCCATTTCATAATTGGACCTGAATAAATCTGATGTGCTGAAAAGATATTTACCTTAAAGTATGCCGTTTTTCGAGTAGCATGCATACAAATAGCCAGCAACTTGTAGAAGCCACTGACGAGAGGATACCTAAGAAAGTTTATCATCATACAAGTAGGAATCTGGTATGTGAGATGAACATTTTTGAAATATGTTTTCTATTCAAATAAACATTTCAGTCATTTAAATGACAACCAAAATGCAGTGCAATTTTATCCAAAATATTGAACAAGATGGACAGTACTTATGTACACAGAATAGTAAAAATATCTTAGCCATTAAAAATCATGAAAAGGACACAAGAAAACCCCTTACTGTCATGACATTCAACTTTCTTTCGTGCAAATTCAGAATAAGATAAAAAGTTCAGTGTTACTGAGGCTATCTAATTTAAAGGTAATTAAATTTCAGGAGAAACACAGATATAAACAAGTACTAACTTCGTTGACATCACAATGAGTTGATGTCCAAAAGTGAAAACCCATCTTTTAAACAAGGCACAGTACTGGTCTGTGTGGAGGTCTCTGAAATGTTTAACACAGATATATACCTAGTTTGTATACACATAAATTTCCATGATTCTATTTCTGAGTTAACAACATCACAAGCAAAAATATTACATCATTGCTCACACCACCCACTAAGTGAACCAGCACTGGTAGCAAAAACCCAATGAATAGGGCAAAACATCCATCTTTATAACAACACTGTATATTCAGCAGTAGAATAACAAAAATTTGAACAATCTACATTAACATATGTTCAACAAAGAAATTTCAGCTACTGATAACTGAAAATATGTTGGCTACATTTAAAATACACTTAACCAACAATATTGGACTGGTCCAATGTTAGCAATAAAAGGATATTTATTAAAAAGGTGCACCAAAGTAAAGTAAAAGTAAATTTAAAGTAAAAGTTATTCTTGATAAGAATGACTTTTATGGTTACCAAAAGTCATTATTTTGGCTTTCACATTGATACTGTAATAACTTTTTTAAAATGCAAATTCATTCAAATTATAATTATATCTTTTAGAGATGTTATAATAAACTAAATCAAGATTCAACTTATGACATGAAGTGGCTGTGGTGTTTAAATAACTAAAAAGATTTCAATCTTACCTGCTAAAATCAACTAGATTGATAAAGACTTGAAAATCTTTGGGTTTTGAAGCCTGAAGGCCAGATACAGGGTCAGAAGAAGCTAAAAATGGTGTTACTGGACGACCTTTATCAGCAGTGCCAGCACTGTCACCCTGAAAAGTGTTCAATCTAGAGCTAAAAACATGCATGTAATTTACCTTAAACTCAACAAATGAATGGATGAGCAATACTTGAACCAAAAGATTTCTATCATCTTTAGAATACTTTAAAACCATTAACCTGTTGAACTTCTCACAAAAATATCCTTCAAATATGTTTTATCAGTTCTTTTCATTGAGAATAGGTTGAGCCAAATATATTTTTTATTAATTGCTTTTTCATTTTCTGTACAAATATTGCTTCATGGATAGTTATTCAATGACCTTAAAAGGAAGTTAATTGTCTCTGAGACATAACAACTACATGTAATAAGAAAAATTCAAGACAACAAAAAAAAACTACAATCAATCCCTTTAAAATTCCATTCTAATATATGAAAAGATTTCTTTAATTGGTTTTCCAACCGCAACTAAAATTCTATGTCTGATTCCGGAACTGTCAGTTACCAATTTGGTGCCATTAAGAAAAAGTGATTTTATGAAAAATCCTTCTGCATACAAGATTTATCAAATAATTTATTAAGGGGATATCATAGAAAAGCAAATGTTTGCTACCTGGTCTGTATCCTCACTCCCCCTGACTGAAGTCAAATCCAATTTGCTTAGAATCTTCAATGTAGATCTGACCAGTTCATCATAGATTGCTTGAGTCAAGGCAGATTTCTCCTCAGGGGTAAGTTTTGAGTGAACCTACAATATACAAAAAGACATTTTATTTCAAGCATGGCAGTGTGCTCCTTTAGAAATATTCAGAACTATGGATCTACATTTTCATAAGCAGAAAATGTAACAAAACCAAGAGTTGCCAATACAAAATATTTTTAATTTTTCAACACAGTGGGGCAAAAATAAAAACATGCTGTGATGCTTTAAGGTACAAAAGCTTATATCAATTATATCAATTATATCAATTATATCAATTAAAATAAATTTCTCCTGCTCTGGGTGCAACAGATATGTTATGGAGATTAAAGTTGCACCCCCTCCCCCAACAAACAATAATAAAAAATAACACACTTTTAAATGTGAACTCCCTAACAGCATATTCCAAAAATCAAGATGGTCCTTGTAGGTTATCTTTTTTTCTGATTCCATCTGCATCTCCATGTCCACTTCTGCCTCTAATTCACCCAAATCTGTGGCCACTGGGTGCGAACATGTCCTAATTAAGCCTTGATAAACTGAAATTAATGAATTAATGAATTTATTCAGTTATTTATTTAAGAAAATATAAGCAGAATGATAGGGGAATTTGTAAGTTGCTACTAGATCACTCTCACAATGAGTTAATTAATAAGCTTAATCAAAATCAAAACAAGCACATACACTAACATGGATACTCATAATTTGTAGATACGCTTAACGTTTATGTTACTCTAATATTTGTCTTACTTTATGTTTTCAAACATATTGTTCATAATCATTATTTCTGCGGTGCATTTGCTTACAATAAAATTATTATTCTTCTTATTATTCATAACAGAATTTGCTTCTTTTAGAATGCATTTGATAAAGTTTGAAGAGCAAACAAATATATCAAAACACAAACTAATACTACAGCACGACTCTTCACAGATCATTTGCAATACGCCAAAGAAATGACAACAAAAGTCTTAAAATGTCTTCAAACCCACCTACTCTTCCAAGAAATATTCTCAGAGTTGGTCCTTTAGAAATGAGTGCATGGAAGATTCCAAGAATGGACTGGACAGCATCAAGTTTCCTCTTTTTGTATAAACTAGGAAAATGTTCTGTCAGACATACAACCAGTTTCTCCAAAGAAACAAGGAAAGTATCCGAAACCTAAATGCACAAAGAAAAATGACACATTTCATATGTATTATTTCTATATCATATATTTCTCATCCCACTGTAAAATATTACAGAGACAAAACAGATGAGAGGACAACAACAACAACATTTTAATATTAATATTAAAATATTCAAAAACTACTGATTAAAATTAACTATCAATTAATATTAAAAATAAAATATTCAAAACTATTGATTAAAATGGTTCTGAAAGATGAGGGTGCTTTCTTTATCTTTTCTGAAGCATATAACTGTGAAACTAACCTCCTCCATTTGTTCAACAATTCTGGCCAAGGACTCTATGAAACTGGGAAGATTGTACACATTGTCCACTTTCAATTCATTTTTGCTGTAAAACAAATATCAAAATACTGAGCTGAAGCCATAAGCTCTTAAAAACACATAAAGGCATACAATGCACATTCATACAGCAAAAATACAATTGATATTCCTAGAAATGCTAACTTTTGTAACCAAGGTACACAATATTCATAACTGTTAAGAAAAGTACAATCTATGAAGCTCTTTTTGAGTTCTAAATTTAAAAAAAAATGCCATCATGAATGAAATTCATCAGTCCCTACTTCCATTACAAGAGAGATGTATAAATGTCTTATGCACACCAATTGTATGTTTTTATTTTTTGCATAGCAAAAACAAACATGTCTGTAGATTTTAAAACACTGGTTAATCTCATAAACAAGATTGCAGGGAGATATACGCAGAAGAAAAGAATGAGATATAAACCAAAGACACCACCATTTTTACAGGGGATAAAAATAAGTGTCTTGTTTATTTACCTGAAAAATATTTGCTCACTTCTCTGCATCATCTCATTGAACATGTACTTCACATCTTCTGCTGTCATGTGAAACTTACAGGGCTAAAATTTAAACAATCTTTATCTATACTGAAAAACATACATTCATTATGTTCAGATTCTTACTTTCTGATATCCTCTTGATCACAGACTAAAGCACATTTTATGCTGGTAGTAGCAGTGTATGAAATGGCCGCCAGCCCGCCAGCCCGAGGCTGGCAACTTTCAGGCCGGGCGGGTAAGATTTACAAATTACCCGCCCGACGGGCTGGCTATTTTTACAGCCTATTTTCACCTTTTATTTTGACTATGTTCACAAGCGACTTCAGCAAAATATCAAATCAACTCGATGTTTTTACCCACTTTCATAGAAGCAAAGAACTAACCATAGCTTGCGATCTAACGCTCATATCGAAATGTAACCAACAGTCTCCCTCTTAGTGGCCTCATTTTCAAAGTTCCGTCTGTGTGATATGAAGTTGAAAGACAATTTGAAACGAGGTGTTCTTAACCAGCTTCAGTGCACAGCAGATAACGTTACATCATTGTTTTGTGTAGAGGAGATACCGTGAGTAGCAATTTGTAGGTTGAGAGTAATAAAAATGTGAAAGTATAAAAAGTTATGATATTGTTTTAATAGACTTGCTGGTACATGAAGTACCTATAATCAACAGTAATAAAGGCAACGGAGGCTAATTAAAGGAGAATTTTACAAAAAAATTGAATCCCAAAATTATGAGTGAATGTACGAGTTTACGATGTGCGTCAGATGTAGTTCTTTTCCCACGTGCTTTCATCTTGGGCTGTCAAAAATGAAAAAAATTCTATCAAGTCCAATATAGAAGTTCACAAAAGAAAAACAATTGAGGGAAGAAATAAAAATAAGAAAGATTATGACAAAACCAAACGAAAGAGAACAAATTGGGACCCATGGGAAGGTGACTTCGATTTGCAATGAGTCGAGGGGCAACATTTTTTGTAAAACCGTAACCCGAAAGTATCACGCATTGCACAAGCACTCGCCCATACTCGCCCCATATAATATTTGTAGTCTCTATGTGATATAGCTATTCTCAATAAGCGATGCATTCGAGATACGGGGCTCTGCAGGACTGTCTATGGGCCATTAGCGTGCAGGACCTTTCCCGACCGCTTTAAGCGATATTCAAAGGGACCCTACGTGCTGAATTCTTTCTTCTTTATTGTCAGCACAGAGATCGATTTATTTGACAAGAATACATATGTATTTGGTCATACTTGTTGCTATACAGAAAAGCAACAATTATGATCAAATGATATCACGAAATCGGAATAAAAGTTCTGAATAAATTATTGAAGAAGAAATGAGACAGCCTGCAAGGTGAAAATAAACTGAATTGACTACCCCCCCTCCCCCGCCCGCTAAAGGGCCCTGAAAATTTTTGGTATTTTAGATGGTGAATGGTGCCATTTGGTATGGTTTAGAACTATGATTCAAAGTGAAAAGTCTTATTTCAAGAGGGGATTTTTTTTGCAGAAATTGAAAGGGGGGGCGTCAGGACCCCCAACACTGACAATGTATCATTTAGTAGAAATTCCAACCAATTTCTCAATTTCCACGCATAAGGCATGATATTGCCCTTTTATTTCCAAATTACTCTCCCAAGAATGCATTCTAGACCCCCTCAGCATACCTCTATTAACTCTAGGGGTTATCATAACTAGGGCAGGTAACTACATGGCCAGGCTGGTAACTTTTCAGAGTTACCTGCCCGGCGGTCTGGCTAGTAATTTCCTTGAATTTCATACACTGGTAGTAGATACAACTTCATTTACAAAACAAAGGCCCATTGAATTTAACTGAAATCTAAATTTTGTGTTATTTAAAGGAGGGGTCCTCTTCTAGTCATCAAAAAAAAGTCAGCAGTCACGTGAGACACTAGTGATCAATTATAGGTCTCAGGATGAGAAGCCAGCTTTGTACTACATTGTAACGAAACACCATATGTCAACCACTACATTCTGTGAATCGAGTAGAAAGATTTGATTCTTACTGCTGCAAATGCTCCATATCCTTTGACAGCTGAGGCAATCTCATTTTGCTTAGCATGGGGGTTGTCCAGTGTTTCCCTAAACTGACGGATGAAAAACTGAAAAGAAACAATGGGCACAATACAATCCAGACACTAGCAATCAAGTTATTTTGAACTCCTGTAAATTTAAGAAAGTTTTCAAAACTTAGATACAATCCATTACAAATAAATATATGCAAGTGCTATATACTGCAATGCTGTAAGAATTAAGGTATAACACCTGCAGTGACCTTCAACATCAAAATGGCATTGGTTGAATTGTAAAATTTAGGAAGAAAAATGTGAACATACTGCAAATGCAGCTCTATCTGGATGTCCTTCCTCTGCTTTGGTTGCAAGCATCTCAGCCATCTGAAACAGAACCGTTATTCTGTAACATAATTTCTGTAGTAGTCTCTCTCTCTCTCCTGAAAATGACTGTCCACACAGCCCATTATAATCTTAAAAAATCAATTCTTATGAAAATACAATGTAAACAGGAAACTTTGAGCCCACTTTCTGTGTGGATTTGTCATATTATTAATTCACTTTCTACAGTTTCTAAGATTATTAGTTTAATGTCTGTGAAGGTTGTCATGCTCCAAGATCGTTTCTTCTCTGCTGATGATATAAACACGATACTACCTGTTTAAAGAATGCCTCCAAAGCCTCCATACCCAGGGAAGATACATCTTTGTTGTTGTGTTGGCTCCAAGCTAGCAGAACAGAATACAGCCTCTAAATAAACAAAAAGAAAACAAATCGCATATAGATGCAGAATATACCCGATTACTGGCATATGAAATATCTGTTTCTAAACTTAAATAGAATTCCACAAGACTTAACCTTTAGAAGGATTACGCAATATTTTAACATGGATGATAGTTGTGGTTAAGTGTCATTCTCTAGAATTTCTATATTAAAATTCATTTTTATCTAATTCATACCTCATGATTTTCATAAATAAACTGGCTGAACTGAGATGCATGCCTCTTTAGAAGAGTGAGGGCTGCCCTCGTCAAATCATATCTAGCTGTTTCTTCCAGATTGAGAGCCATACGAGTACATTTAAAGATATCATAGGAATGTTTTCCTGAAAAAAAATCAATAATCATCTTATTAACTTAATGGTAATATATAACAACTGAATGAGACAAAAATGTTTAAATTTATAGACTTTCACAATTCAATATTTGATTTTAGATATTTAATTAGGCAGTTATGCTAAATACCTTCTTCTGCAGACTGTGTGAAATTGGTCAAAATGCTAGACAATGCCTCCAAGCAACCTGTCATCACTGGGATCTCAGGCTTGCCTGTCTTTTTGTTCATCTAAAAAAACATACTCGGTATTACATACATTGTACCCAATAATGTGATGAACAAGTTTTAATTATAGGGAATGAAAAGCCAGACATATGGATATACATTCCTGATTAATATTCATTTTCCAATTTATTTCAGTCCCTACTGCATATTTCAAAGTTACTGTGCATGCTTAAGAATTTTGAAAAACTTTAAAATTGAACTTCCTAATTTAAGATCAAAATTGCAACTTCAGCCAGAAAATTACTTACTAGTCACCAAATTCACCTATTCTAAAAAAACTTTAGACATAAATATGTGTATCAAGTCCAAGTTTGGAAATGGGGGTAAATGGTCAGTATGTTTAGTCATATAAAGAGACAATAAAACAGTGCACAGCTACTAGTACTTGCCTCTGCCTGTAAAGTCCGGACACAGAGATCAGTAAGCCGCTCGGCATAATTCACCATGCCTTCAGGGTAGACTTCAGCAAATATCCCAAGCAATTTATACAGTTCACGTTTCACTGAAAAATGAAAACTATCATGAACAAATTGAATGAATCATACATAAATCCTTGAATTTGGGGAAATTAATCCCCAGGAAGAAAATAAATAACTAACTGTAACTGGATTGTTAGGAAAATCTGTCATTGTAGCATCACTGAAGTATGTGTTGCAATATACCTCTGAGTTTAGCATTGAAAATTTCAGAAAATAGCTTAGCAGACCAATTTGTCTGTAAAAATATCTGAAATACCTTATCTTCAATCAAATTTATGACTGGCAGTGTTCAAGTTTGTTGAAATAGGTTAAATCATCTAGTTATGTAGATAAAATAAATTTAATCCCAGAGTGAGTGCATGCTTACCTGATGCCTGGTGTTTTGTTTTTCTGGACAATTCCATAAAGAAAAGCTCTATCATTTCCCTCATATTCAATTCTTCACTCATTTGGGAGCCCTCTGTCAGTTCTAGCAACTAATAAAAACATTCTACATAACAATTTTGACATTAAACAAGCAAAAAATAGTAAATCTGGTATTCATTAAGTCATTTAACAAAATCAGGAGAGGATAAAGCAAAATTCAACAACCAATGGTCAATATCAAGCTAAATACATCACTCTAAATTAACAAAAATATATTCTCATCACAAGTCAAATTTACTTAAGAAACTATTCATCACTGCAACACATAGGTAGTAAAAACCTCCAAGATATATGTTTATTAGCACATTGCTTTCATGCCATACTAACTTTGATCAATACAGGAATGACAACTTTCTTGACTGCAGCTTTTTCCTCACGAATAAAGAGGGTTATGCATACATCCTAAAAACAATTTGAAAAGAATTTTAAAATGGGTGTTGATGAAGAAGTACATGAAACTGCATGATGCATTTTTCACTTTTTCTTTAATACTAACCTTTTTATCTTATTTCTACTTATTACTTGAATAATTTTTTCCAAGTTTTTTGGGGAACTTTATATAATTCTGTTTTCAAGTATTGAAACTACTGAGAAATGAAAACTAGTAGTGAATCAAATACCTTGATGTCTACAGCATATGGCAGAACCTTTTTCTCAGCTCTCTCCATAAACAAACACAGGGTTTCAAGAATTGCTGTCTTTGTACTGTCATACTGGAAAGTGAAAGTAATTGAAAGTGAAAGTAATTGAAATTTTTATATAATAAGCAAAGATTATGATCTTATATATCTGAGAATTTGAGGTCTGATATAAAATTATTTTGACCGTCGGATCGATGACATCACCTTCAAACATACTTTGATACTGACCATGCATGCAATAGACTTAAACTTTTGGTCCATATATACCATTTTGCAGACCTGAGAAAGGTGATATCTATCTCGACTGCACCACGGTCAAGGTCATTCTGACCTTAGGTAAAGTCAATAATTATACCACTTTTCATAAGTACAGTGCATCTGCACACCATGCTAAAACATGTACTACTACTTCTTCAACAGTATTTGTTCTGGATTTCAGCCAAAATATACTCATTGGGCCACATCTTTACACCATTATGTGTAACTGGTTCTTTGTAAGTTTGTGACAGACTTCAACATGGTACTGTACCTCAGCCTGCTTCACAACTTTCTTCGCAAATGAAACTAGGCCTGTATCCTTGTTGAACAAAAGTGACGAGCAGTAATCTGTAAGAAAAGCCAAAAGTAAAATAAATTACTGAAAAAAAACATGTTAAATAAAAGAGTTCGGCTCTTATCCTTAAATACCATTTTATTTTACAACAGGGGGGTTTGAGACCTTAGGTACAATGTAGGAGATGGAATTGATCACTGGGAAAGAGGATCTGAGTGTGAGTGTGTATTCACTGAAAAGATGGGGAGGAATATAGTTTATTCACTGGGAAAGATGGAGAGGATCTGGAGTGTATATTCACTGGGAAAGATATAGAGTATCTTGGATGCATATTTACTGGGAAAAATGGAGAGGATGTAGAGTGTACATTCACTGGGAAAGATGGAGAGGGTCTGGGGTGTATATTCATTGAGAAATATGGAGAGGATCTGGGGTGTATTGACTGCCACTGGGGTTATTCACTGTGAGAAAAAATTAGGAGGATCTGTTTCCACCCACACTGATCTGATGCACTGTGCACCCCACGTTACATTCCGCCAATTTTTAGAATTGAATTTATACAAATGAAAGCATGGAAATATATCCATGATGAAAGCACTCAGTAAACCGTTTAGTCTCGTGATATCTTTACTGACAAAGTATGAAACAGATTTAATATGAATGCCGTATAATCTACACTCAGACTACGTGACTAGTGCAAGTATAGTTTAGCCTCTAATACGTTCACTACGAGCACGATAAGGAAGTTCGCTCACCTGTCTCTCTGTCCGACGTTTCCTTCAGACACAGGTTTGCTATATCCCTGACCAGTTCGAATGTTTTCCTCCCTCCTCGTGCATCTTCTTCTTCTCCACCGACGCAGGAATGTAGGGTGCAAAGCAAATCTTGCAAATTACCAGCCATTACTTCCTACTGTATTATCTTTCACATGTTTGGTCTGTGGGCACGCACCGGCAGGCGGGTTTGTCGACCGATATGTAAACACAGACTGTAGAATATCCCGCTAGAGGGCACCTTGGTCATATCATACCCAAGCAGTCTGTTCTTTTTTCATGTCTCTCTCACGGACTAATTCAAGTTTTAGTATGAAATGAACAAACATATATAGGTTTCGAAAAGAAACGAAAGAAAGAAAATGAAGGATAGCAAAGTAAAGAAAAGGACTTAATTCAATATCGACTCTCCACATGAAACTGTACTGTAGGGCCAGCTTGGTACTCAGATTGATCAAGGAGTTATACTGTTATAACTCCTTGGATTGATCAAATACACATCAAAAGGAGACAAGAAAATGAAAGCTATTGCTAATGGATACTTCACAAAATTACTGTAACCCATATTAACCTGTTCGTGCAGTATATTATTATTATTATTATTATTATTTATTGCTATAATTTTTTAGCGGCAGAGGTTTCCCACCCAGCTAACACAAAACGTTTTGATAACGTTACCACAGGAATTCATATTATATATTGCTTAGACCATCAGCAAACATAAAACAATTTGCAAAACTAGCATGACCACATACTAACTTGTTTTAAATACGTTCCCACGTACAATATGCAAGCAGTGGTCTTGATTAGTCGGCAGTCATGGTCGACTATCGCTGTTGGGCCGCAAGTGTGCATCTTGTAACGCTGTTTGAACTACTAACACCTTAATTGCGGTTAATTACAATATTGAGGTTGGGGTAAGTCGGCAACTACAGTGGTGCGGATTTTCCAACCCTTAATTAATTCCGACTGTTGTATGGTACGTACCCGAATTAACCGACGTGGTGAAAAGCTTTCATAAATTATAATAGTGAATATCACCACTATCAGGGGCGGATCCAAGATTATTTGAAGGTGGGATCCGCGGATGCAAAGCCGACTCCCCCCCCCCCCCAACCCAACCACTTGACGTGGGGTTAGGATCCTGTCCATATACAGGTTCACAAAATCTGACGATATGTCCAAATAGAAAAGGTGGGATGAGTCCATGCTGTCAGAAGAGGTGTCAGGGATTCCATAAGCGGGTGTCAGGTGGGGCGAGTCTATGCCTTAAAAGGGGGTGTCAAGTGGGGCGAGTCCATTCCTATGTAGGGGTGTCAGGTGGCGCGAGTCCATTCCACTGGAGGGGTATCAGGTGGGGTGAGCCCATTCCATTCAAGGGGTGTCAGGTAGGGCGAGTCTATTCCAATGGAGGGGTGTCAGGTAGGTCGAGTCCATTTCATTGGAGGGGTGTCAGATGGGTCAAATCCATTGTTAAACGTTTACAACTATTTCAATTTTACATATATCTGTATCTACCACAGACAGCTGTCAATCCCCAAAGCATTAATGAAAACAATATTTACAGATCAGATTTAGCTGGTTCAATATTAAAGTCCTCAAATACGAAATAGTGTTTCTCATTACCCATCCCATTACTTCTATCTTTATCAAAAAATCATAACAAAATTAAGAAAGGCCGAATTACAAAAATATTTATTCAATTTTCATATAATAAATGTACGAACGAGCGTCAGGTTCCTGGGTGTGAAATAAATGCTACTGGTAGGTGGCTTGCAGGCGCATGTTGTGCAGAACCTCGGTGAGTTTCTGAAAAGAAATAATGTTTACTTCTTTAGACTTAACGGACCGGCTTTTAACACACAGACAATCCATGCAATATCACATAGGGTAGGATACTTTTGGCGTGCGTGTTTATTGACTTGTACGATGTTCAGCCTACGCTAGCGCTGAAAAAATTAAAACCAAGATTGCCTGACTCCAAAATCAATATCTTGAAGTAGTAAATGTTATAACTATTTGATACTTATTGCTAATTAAGAGACGTTGATTACATAACCTGTGTCTGGGAGGGGAGGGTACTACGACCGTAAATATATTTTTATATAAAAATTTTAACATTTATCGTAATACATGCTGATATTGCACATAATCTAGATGCACGATCAGGTTTTAATATAGTTGGTCCTGTAATGGATGGTCAACATACGGCACACTGGAAAAGGAGATTTTTTAAAAATATGTATCTCTTAAAATAGAGTCATTGTGTATTGCTGACAGAATTTGACCACAGAATTTGGAATTGATGTACACGTTGATGGGACACTGTTATCCTTGGGTCAGAAGCTCATAACTATGACAACCATCATCTAATTTTAATTAATGGGCGCTCTTCGCGGTAATACTTACATTTAAACACGCACACGCCATTCTAAATCAGGTCCAAAATATTCGAAATCAATTGTTCAGGGACACACTAAATGTTCAAACAGAGCTAAAAAAAATATGCACGACTAAGAAATTTCAAGCAAACTTAGGTCATCATCAAAAATCAGGTGAGAGCACCGTCCATCCTGTACATTTGAAGCGTCCCAATGCATTGTAACCAATACATTCTTATACTCTGAGTGGCATACAAGTAACAATTAAAATAGTAGTAGCACAAGGACTCGTATTATTAATATTTGTCATGTTTTTTTTTTCATTCGTCTGCGTCTTTAGTATTTAAAGGTGGTGGATATTGAAAAAATAGTGATACTCACAAACACGCATTTGCTTCTGCACCTTAGCTCTCGAGATCTTGCCACTGCACCAAAAAAACGCCAAGTACTGTTGCGTCTACACCTGACCGTGCCCTACCCTCTACCAGGGTGGCAAATTTTTTGGCAGTGAATGAAATGACTGTCTATTTATCTAAAGGCATATCTGTGAATATCTTGTGAAAATCAATCTGTCGTCCTGGTAGAGGGTAACCGTGTCCAACTGCCAAGTGAGCATGCAGGAAGATAGTTCGCACAGCGATGAGTAACTTATTTTTATGCAAATTACAACAGGTATGGCTCATTTTAGGTGAAAGGTTGTTACTGCAGTGAGGGTCCTTTTTGGTATTTTCGTTACCCTTCAAAGCCACTTTTTATCTCCCGAAAAGCGTGAAATGTTCGTTTTATTTTGAATGTTTCGTGAAGCACCCCATTACTGTGACTCGTGAATGCGGCCTTTTAATTTCCACTATTCGAAAAACGGAGGAAGTGAAGAACAAAAGACTCGGACATGGTGTAATTCGGATGACCGCACGTCTCGAATGAATGCGTTATAACCCGTGAATGGACCCGTGGTCTCAATAACTTAAAAGATAGACCCCTCGTCAGCGAGGGTTATGTGACATCCATTCGTGCTAACACAGCCAGTACATATCAGAATCGTTCATACGCATGAATTTTCGTGCTATCAGTTAGTATGAATAAAGTTTTATTTACTGTGATTTGTGAATCGATAATTTTAATTTGCGTGAACCTTTGCATTGTTACTGAAATTGTTCACGAATGTTCAGACTCAAAACACGTAAAATATGACTGAAGTCCACTTGTTAGTGAAATCTTGGACATAATAACGTTATTTTGTCCTAAGATCCGTTTATTAGATCTTAGTTTTGTCCAAGGTGTAATGCACTACTTTATTCCAGAAAAATTACACGTGCGTGTACCAAGTATAGTTTCATATCCCCAGGATGCAGAACTTTCAAAAAATCTCGACGTATATACTAGTATGCATGTGAAAATTTAGAAATTGCTACCAAACAACAATGCCCCCTAAAACAGATTTAACTTGAGACCCTTGTTGAAAGCATCCCGCGTCGCCTACGGAGGTCAGGGGATAAGTTCGCTGCAGACACAAGCTAATAAGGCATATTCTCTTTTTTTAAGTGCATTCTGATGCTAATTGTGTATAAATTCCGTGGCATTTGACATTGTCTATTCAACTGATTACCTCTATGGAAATTACTGAAGAACATAAGGTATAGTACCATCTGAAAGTCGATGTATGTGCATGTAGGAAGTATGGCAGATGTGAGGTGGGGATGCAAGGGTCCTAACGGCATGAATTGACATTTAATTACACAAACTGGTGAGAAGCTAGATCAAAGCTCTAATACGGGGGGAAAGTTTTCTGATGAGATATATATACGGTGATATACATAACATTACTCAGAGATGATCCAAACAACGTTTATAATGTTGCCTGCAATGGTCTCCCTGTAGAGACTTAAAATACCACTTTTTTTATAGGTTTAAATAGTGAAGCATCATATTTTTTTAATGAAATAATCAATTAAAATATATTGATTTAAGAAATCCGACGCAGCAAATGTTCATGGCTTTCACAACAAAGACATTCACCCGCCTCGTTAAAATGCGCTAAAATTAATAATAATGTAAGTATTATATTTTAATGTCTTAAATTTCATCGCTTATATATGTATACCTTTGTGTTCCTTTGACCATGACGTCAATTAGCAAATTCTGCCCATAATCTGGCCTCAGCGCTTGTGGCATTTTTGAGTCACAATAATACCCGTCAATTTTTTTTTTTCATATATGGTGCCATTTGTAGTGGTTTTGGGTACCATATTCAACGCATTTTCTCAATACTGCGCTAGCCCCAGTGAGCACTCTCCGTTTCTGGCACAATCTTTACTGGTAAATTTACAGACAAATCAGTCAAGAATTCACAGATTTACATTGATAATATTTACTATTTTTTAACCAAGTTACACTTAAATTTTTTTTCTCTTTTATTTATATCTTTTTTTCATTTCACTTATCATTATTTTTGTCATTTGGCTTTGAATTACTGTAAGGTAAGAGAGATAAACAATTAAAAATATACTGAGCTCACAGTATTTTTATTCACATATCAGCAAAAACAGAAAATATTCAGAGCCTATAATTACTTATATATATTAAGCAATAACTTATTAAGTTTTTCTGAAAGCCAAAAATATTCATTCAAAGTATAAGAGTTGTATATATTACAAAATGTCTAAAAATAAATATATAAATATGAATAATAATTTACAGAAGAAATATGCAAATAAAATTGATGGGATATTTTAACAGCATATTTAGCAGAATACAGTAAATGTACAAAGTTGTGAAAATTGAAATTTAAGGTGAGATAAAATGACTGTATCAAAGGTGTGTGTGTGTGTGTGTGTGTGTGTGTGAAACAAGTAGAACATGGTAACATAAGTACTGGTACATAAACCATTTAGCATATCTAGGTATACAATAATGTTTATTAAAAATACAGGAATCCGATTATACATAAATGAAATACAAAAGAAAAATTGGATTTCAAATATTTCATCAGAAATACATGGGTAAATCATGATATTTTCAAGGTTGTGATCACGTGTATACTGGAGAGGTTTGTTCACTATTGCATCTTTCCATATTGATATAGGCCACAGTTAGTTTATCACAGATAATAGTTTAAAAATCTTTCAGGTAATGCAAGATATGGCAATAAAATTGTTTAACTTGTGAAATGATAATATAAAATGGCACTTCAAATACTTATTTACAAGTTATAATTTAAAATGGAGGACCCGGGGAGATACACTGGGCCATGTTCCTCCTCTCCTTAGTTTCTGAGTTATCTCTTTTCTCCTCCACCCCCCCCCCTCCCCCAAAAAAAAAGTATATATATTTAACAAGCTAAACAAGACAAAACTAGGTAATCATTCGATTCCTGTGCCCTACCTATAGTGAAATTGTCCTCGCCTGTTATCTTATATATCCCACACCTCACTCCCTACCACCTGAGCAAAATCCTGGATACACCAGTGAACGGTACAAATCCTGGTCCAAAAATATACACTTAGATTAGATGGAAAACATCAACATTTCAATTAACACAGTGTACTTGCAAAACATCAAAAGTTCAATCAATACAGTTTACTATCTGATATGTTTTCTTTCACGTGGATGAATTGGTTCCTTCCTTGAACAGCAGGTTAATCTCTTCCCACAATTGCCTGCAGTAGTTTCTTGTAGTCTCCAGAGCAGTCACTCTTAATCCAGTTCCACAGAGTCTGCCCTGTCAGTGCAAGGAATGCTGCCTTGATCTGAACCATATCAATCTAGAAAAACACATTAAAAATTTTATAAATATTTTTTATTTTTTAAAGAGACTTGTGCTCTACTGACTAGGAGGTAAAAGAGGCATTAGGTACACTTAACTGAGACCATATCCACTTGACAATCTTGCTATCAGTATCTGAAAAGTACTGCTTACCTCAGATCTGGATACAATAATTCTTATCAAAGTCTTGTCATCTGTGCCTAGCCCTTTCATAGAAGCTTTCAGTCGTTCAGCAAAGAACATTGGACGACAACGGATGTTCATTACTAAAAAAAAAAAAAAAAGAAAAATCTAGGTGTCAAAGTTGCAAATGTGTCAATGAATTCTTTAAAATTTTAAAAATGCTACCACAGAGAACATTTTGAATGGCTATTGACAGAGACCTTCCCTGTTGAAAAAGTACCATGAGGATTTGATAAGACACGTCTGATAAAATTTGATGGAAAATCAAATCATGATAAACATTTGTATCAATCTGGATCCCACAGGTGGACTTATTCGCTCCTGTGTTAGATGATTTTGAGAGCAAGTTTATTGGAATGTATTACTTACAATGAAGTTAAGACAATTTATTTGTTCATCATAAACACCAAACAACTGAAAAAGGGGCATTCAAATTGATCTTTTAGTTTAAAAAATACATATTTGTGTTTCCCCAACTAAAATTTAGACAGGGTAATACAAATCACATTAGTTATTTTGACAACCTGATAAAATTTTCATGGTCTGAGACAATAATACATCCTAGCTACCACAGGCCCGTAGCCAGGGGGGGGGGGGGGGGGGGGTTAAAAAAAAAACCCCCTTTGGGGGGAAAGGGCCCCCTTGGGGAAAAATTTGATCTAGGAAAATGAAGTTTTTTGGGAAAAGGGCCCCTTTTTTCAAAAAAAAAACCCCCCTTTTNCTTTGCTGGGAAAAGGTCCACTCTGGGTAAAATTTGATCTAGGTACATGAAGTTTTTATGGGAAAAGGTCCACTTTTTCAGAAAAAGAACCCCCCTTTTGAAATTCCTGGCTACGGGCCTGTACCATAACATACCTATTGCTTTCAGTCCTGCCTTGAAATCACCAGAGGTTTCACGATCTACTGAGTTCAGGATATCTCGCTGGGAAAGCTAATAAGTTTATTAAATACAGATCAATATTAATTTCAAACAGTGTTGTCCATTGTTTCTAAATTTATAAATAATACATATATAAATAAAAAACAATTACATGTATATATAACCCTAAGTACATATAATAATATATAATCTTTCTTTGATGTAGATATATTAATATATTCTACAAAACACTGAAATAATTCTTAACTTTTTGTATGCATTTTACTGCATTAAAAGCTACTGAAACATGCCTTAAATTCTAGTCAAATTATTGTAATTTAGTTTTGCTATTAAGATAAAAAAATAATGCCTGGTTCTGCTGCCTAATTGTTTCAAATTGTTTCAGCTGGCAGGACTGAACCCTGCTATAAATGTGATAGAAATAAAATATACTGGAGATGACATAACTTCTTATAGTAGGGAAATAAGATTCACTTCAAGTGCCTTATGAAGTAATTAATAAATCTTATAAAAAATAATAACCATGCCAAATTGTTATTATCCCTTAAGAGATTGCAAAACCACAAACGTTTAATGTGACTTTAGCTGACAAAAACGATGAAAATAATTATAATCATAAAAAATATTTCAGAATAAGTGATACATTAGAAATTTGTTACCCGCACAATATTATTACCTTGACATATTCATCCCATGTGTGTCTCAGTTCATAATAGTTCCTTACAGAAAAAATCCTGTTGAAAGCTTCTTCATCTGTACCCCATCTGTCCTCTCCAGCCTTATACAAAATTGCAGCATCTCTCTTACACTTATCAACATCCACAAGTTTGGAAAAGTTGATGCGGAACTGTCCAGTGGGTGCATCATCCAATAATATTTCTTCGACAGCATCCTCAGTAATTGTCAACTCATCACGATTTCCCTTCATGAAGAAATGCAAAAGGACTTATGATGTAATTGTTATTTATACTTTAATTTAAAGAACGAGTTGGAAAATATCTTACTACTAAATCTTTTGATGAAATAAATGCTTTTTGCTGTACAAACCTGGGCTGCTGAAATCAAAAGTCTCTTGAAGTCTCCACTTGTATCATCAGTGATATCTTTTTCAAGCAAAGAGCCAGTCACCTTTCTGTTGGGGCTAGCAACTGAAAATACATACAGTGTCATGGTTGATCTTAACAGTGCTTTTGAATGGCAATGAAATATGCATTTGTCACTCTCTGCAATCATAATCTTTATATTTAACTATATAACTATAGCTATATTATAGAACTAATTGTTTATTATAATTTTTCTCAAGCTTTATACTTACATATATTGGTGCAAATGAAATATGGCAGTAACATAAAAAGTGTCTTAATTTTTCTCAATATTTTGTCTGTCCAAAAACTCGCATGTTAACCAACCCATAAAATATTTAAAAAAAAACATCAGAATTCATTTGCCAAAAATCTCAACATCTCCAGACTATCCCCCACCCTCCAAAAATGTTTTTATTAAAAAATACTTAAATGTTTATTATCCCATATACTTACCATCAGCATACACTGCCAGTATCTCCTTGATCTGTGGATTGGTTCTGGTCATCAGGATCTCAATAAGTGATGCCTCATCTGTACCCAGTCCCTGATATGACAAAAAAAAAACAGGGGGCTAATTTAAAGGAGTGGTTTATAGGACTTTCATTGCCTTTTATATCTTCCATAATTCATATGGCATCTTTGTTTTTACTAAAAAAAGTCAACGTTATTAATCCAAGAATCTCCCTCCCATCCCCACCATATACTTGATAAGGAACCATCAAGGACTAGTACCTGCACTGGTTCCATTTCTCTATTTGTGCTAATATGCATTTACTTGTGCCATTCAAAGATTTTTTTAGCAGCCTACTTGCAGAATATATACAGGTACTTACATAGATGGCCTCCTTAATGCTCCAAGCGTCATATTCAGCAGGTTTCACAAAACAAGCCATCACAGCCTCCCTGAAGTCACCACTTAATTCAGACTTAATATCTTCAATCAGATCCTAAGTGGAAAAAGAAATTATGAAAAGTTGCCTCAGGGACAATTCCCAGACCCTATCATGCTAACTGTGGATTGATCTCCAAGGGGATTCTTGCTAAATTGCAATCAACTAAAGCGGCTTAAGCTAGATGTCTGTCACACCTACTAGGGGGTAATTATCCTTTAGCAGCTTCAGAAGGTGTGCCAGAAATCTAAGCGGCTTAAGCGAGAAACCCCTTGGAGATGGATTGATCCTGTTAGATCGATCTAGGTATGGGAACCCAGCCTCAGTCTAGTGTTAGAATGCTGCAGGACTCCACTTCCATCAGCATAACATTCGAAAATTAGTACCTTTTTTTGGAAAATTGTTGGGATAATATCTCTTTGGGCAAGGGCCTTTACAGCTATATTTCCAAATATCATAGTTAAATGAATAACCAAAATAATGAGTAACTTTCTTTCAACACATAAAATGGTTAAAGGAATGTATAGGATTGTTCTGTATCTTTTTAGCACCTGTGAGTAATTCAGTTTGTATTTCTACTGACAAAAGGATACTAATGTATTCATTTATACATCAAGTTATATATGTGTATGTAATATACATGAAATTAAGGCAAAATTGTTGAAATTGTCAGGAAAATTTACCCTTTTTCTATATGAGGTATAAGGATGGCTGTGTGCCTTTAACTGGTATTAGGATGATCATGGATATGTACTTACTCTTCCGTACATGGTCTTGTACTTTAGCTTCAACTCCTGTCTTTGGGAGTTGCAACGAGTTGCTACAATATGGATAACAGCATCCTCATTTGTACCTGAAGAGAACACATTATCCTTGTTACTGCTGTTCCAAAAAAATAAGAGTTCAACTTTAAGACTTTTAAGCCATATACTAGTATTGACTAAATACAAAATACACTCATCTAAAAAATTCTATAATAATTACTGTATTTGAAAAATGTTTTAGTCAAAGTCTTAGACAGCTCGAAACCATAGATATAATAAAGGGTCAATAAAAAATGATATTTTATGGGCAATTTCATGCAATTTTCATTTATTCAAGGCTGCTAGAATTTCATTACTCAAAATGCACAGACAGTTCTATGGTACATGGCATGCCTTAAACTATAAAATGGCACCCTGAAAACAATAGGAATTGATCTTCAAAAAATGCTTTAATTAGATGTGTATAAACCTGGCAATTTTGCTCATTACCTAGTCCCTTTAAGGCCTCTCTCAGGTATGCACAGTCATCCTCAGAACTCCATTTCTTTCCAGACACATCACCATAATCAGAAGATTTGGACCAAAGAACAACTGGGTCTTCGTTGTCACTTGGGTAGACCAGCATGGGCTTCACTGTGCCCTCAGTGGGGTCCAAGGTCCCAGACACTGCCAAGCACCGCTGCAATCCCTTTACAAACAATGCCCTCAATTTCTCAGATAATTCTTTGTTATCAGCCAGCTTCTTACGGACTTCTTCTTGCTGTTTCTTCATCTCTTCAAGTTCCTGCTTCAACCTCTCTTTCTAAAAAATTATGTACTTTCTTGAATATCATTTAGTACATATGTCATTTAAGACAAGAGCTTTGATTTTGTTTTCTGTGTACACACAGTTCTTTTACTGTAAATAACCCATATAAGCAAGAAAAGAAGCGAAATTATAAGATATTATTAAATGACTGAAATGTACCCAGAGTAAAACTTTCAAACTTAATCAGTTGTCAAAAAGTATCAATATTCAAGACCATGCACAGAACCTTGATTAGTTTGAAATGTTTTGTTTTTTTTTTTTTTTAATTTATTTATTTTTTTTTGTGATCAAAAACAGATCATCTGTTACAAGTGCATTTTTGATATTTTTTCTGAATAAAAAGAGGCAAATTTGACATTTGGGATAAATAGAAAAGCATTAGAAATACTATAGTGATCATAATTTAAACTATGATGGGTCCTCAGTGTCTTGTATCAATTATAATTCATCTATGTGCCTCAATAGGTTAACAATTTAAAATCACATTTTTGCATTAATGTTAACTGTAAATGTTTAAACACTGTGGTTACCTCTGCATCTTCATCAACTGGTTCCTCATCTTCATCTTTCCATTTTTTCTGAAACCATTTGCATTAATACTTCTTATATTTTATTTGGTTATTTTCATATAATAATAATAAAACTTTTTTGCAAGGATCAATTAAATTATAATTAAATCTAAAAATTAAAAACTTAAGTAGATAGTTGACTGTAACATATAGACTACTTCATATGAAGGAAAGGTAAACTCTTACTAGTCCATTAAAATGAAACAGGCCCACATTCATTTATGTGACCTACTACTGATTATTTTTTGTCAAAATAGACTTAATTCTGGACTCATAGTTAAGCCCAGCTTTTAACCTTTATAAAATTATCCCCAACAGAAACAAAAATCATGTTTCATGAAAGAGCTGAATATATTAAACCTACTGATTTTTGCTTTCTTCTGACTCTATGCTCATCTTCTTCAATCAAACCAGCCTGAAATAAATTCTCACATCATGCAATGCATATTTATATAAATATACCTGAACGATTAACTATTCAGAATTTCTGACAGTTCACTTGCTGGATAGTCTTCGCGTAAAAACATTAATGTCAACAGTATTTTCAGAGGTTCATCAGTCTGAAGTTTCAAAATCTATTGCCATCCTAAGATAATGCTGGAAAAGAATCTGTTTTATCAATGTTTGCCTAATTTATTTTCAAGCCAATTCAAATTCCCAAAGAGGGACTGCAGACCATAAATCTTTCATACCAATTACTGGTATCTTGTAAAAACTTTTTCATTTTTTATACTACAAAATAATTAACCTTCTAACCTGTGAACCCTAGATGTAAATGAAATGTTAGGACTATCCCACTATGTCTATGCACATTCATCCAACTTTTCAGGAACCACAAATTATATTTTGTGCAAATATATGATTATCTTCAGGTATAATACAAACTAAACACATATAAAATTTCACTTTTCATAATTAATTTCACCGTAAAAAAGAAGCATATAAAACTAGAACGTACTCCAAAAGAGTACAGATTGATCAGTCTGCCACAAAAAGGCAATAAAAACTCTTTTACACATAGTAACAGACATACCAACACCAAATTAAAAAATAACCTCCTGCAGAATATATATTATTTTTACCTCTATCTGCATTTCATGCGACATACTGAACATGCCCGCATTGCTCAGTTGTTGGTTGTAAGCTCTGGCTTGCATTGATGGGGGGATTTGCATAGGAGCCTGAGGAGCAGCACCCTATAACATATACAACATATATCCACTATTAAATCTTGCCACTTATCTTAAAATCATTTCTGCTTGTATTCTGATATTGACAGTTAAAATCAAACAATGAGTGTTGGATACCATGGGTATTTATATAGCCAAAAATGTAATTATTCCAGATAATTAAAGAATTACAAAATGTTGAATGGCTCACACTGTAATTTTGTATACTGTCTACTATTTTAGCAGCCCCTGATAACAGAGGGTATAAATTTACCTGCATCTGCTGAGACTGTCCCTGCTGATAGTTTTGCTGATATTGATGCTGGTATTGTTGCTGAATGTGCTGCACATGCTGCTGTGTGGCTTGGTGACCCCCTGGGTTATGAAAATTAAAGTAACAATCAAATAAAATCAAAGAAAAGGGATTGAAATTTGTAGTTTAGCAGTGGTGCATTTGCATCTACCGTGTATGTCAGATAACTTCATGGGGCCATTTACCAAGATGCTAAATATTTGTACACTTAATGAGGCACACATATGGCAATTAATTTTAATTTCATTATCCTGGTGATTTCAACTCATTTCCCTTAATCAACAATACACAAAACTGTTTACATAATTGTAACCTACATGTATATAGCTGTTTTTGCATTCCAAGTTGCTATAGTTTTTAAATCATTCTCAGATGGAGATACAAATTTAAAGACTAGTGAATTTCACTTTTTATGGTAAAATTTGGTTTTGGATAGGGTACGTATTTATCTTGGTGATGATTGAAAAATTACTGACACTACATGTAGCTTCCAAATACTAGTACATTATTTTTTTTCTTCTTTTTTTCTATATAAATAGCTAACACATATTGTACCTTTAACAATTCTGTGAAAAAAAAAAGAGATCATAAAAGATCATAAAATGTTATAAAGTTGATGTTATTATTGATTATATGGAAGATGAAAACATTTTGATCTATTTCTTGACAGTATTGTAATAGGTAATGGGCAGTTGTCACCAGGCTTTCTCTTCTTTCTCTTATACACTATCAAGACCAAAAAAATGATTACAAGCAACTGTTGATAAGTGCTGGTTTTATCACAGGGGAGGTTAAGTTTTATATATATCAATCTCAACTTTATACACACACACACACACATATGATATTCATAATTGAGTAACCTAATAGTCATAAATAAATAAATATTAATAAATAAACGAATTCAAAACTTACCTTGAAAATTTGACATTTGGAACATATTGTTCTGAGGTCCTGCTTGCATACCAAACTGAGGAAGGTTATTCACATTGAAAGCACTATCTAAAAATATAAAGATGAGCATTTTGCTATAAAAAAATTAGCAGTGACAACTTTTTGGTAATGTATGATGGTTTTAACCAGAAAGAGGATATGGAAAATTGAAATAAAACTCAAAGTACATTCAAGAATCTATTTCAAACTACTGGATTTACATATGATAAAAAATGTTTTATAATTGCAATGATACTACATTGCTTACATGAACTGTTAAAATGGCATGCTCAGTATGTTGCTGACATTCAATAAAAAAATAGTAATAATAACATTAATACAGAAAAGATAAAACAACTGCTGTTGTGTACAGTAATGCTACCTAGGCACCCTCATTATGCCTGCCTCTGCCACATGTCATGAGTTCTAAGAATTTTTTTTTTTATCACAAAGAAGAAGCAAAATGTGTACAAATAATATTCCAGCAATTCAATGAATATAAAGCAGAATTAGAGTAATTCTTTAAGACTTTACTCAACAAATTAATTAAGTTATTGTACAGGGTCATTGGTTGCCCAAGAATCCTATCTAGACCACTATTAAAAAGATTACTAATTCAAAATTGGATTTAGTCAATTTAAAAACAGACCAAGTAAGTAACAAAATAAGTAAATAAGTATAAGCAAAAGTATAAATTAATATAATATGATGTAGACTATGCCCGTCTGTATATCTATCTGCCTGACTTTTTGTCTATCCATATTAATTCTTTTCCGTACATGCACAAGTAATACTACAGGCTAGGGTGTATGATGACCTTTTATCCGTCTGATTAATTTTTTGTTTATGAACCTGTCTGCATGTACATGACAATGCTACATGAAATAGTACATAACCATGATTGCTCAACATTTATCACAAAATGAAATTTGAAATAAGTACTGAACATTTTTTCAAATTATGACCTTAGCTTCATTGAGCAACTGACTGCTGGCATGTGTGCATGTTTATTTTGCACGTGTATAACTTCTTACCCATCATGGCTCCCATCGTTCCTGCAGGATCATGAAATGAGAAAAGTATTATAAATAAAAAAAGAATCATTAGAAATTAGAATTCATTTTTGAAATTATTTTCTAAGCATAAGTTTATTTGACTGAAACAACAAATAAAATGCCAGACATGCGGAAAACTTATGAGGTACTGAAGGTCAAGCAGATCTGCACTTCAAGAAATCTACAAGGTCCTCCTACAGAATAATTCTGTGCATGTCCATTAGTCAGTGTTTACATATGACTCATTTTATGTCTTATATTTCCATCAGTTTCCCTGTGTCTTACAATGCATGGTGAGAATGAGGATGTGTATACGTGCATGTGTGCTTGCCTGCTCACATATCGGTATTTTTGCATATGTGTAGTCGAGAATCCACTTTGTAAATGTAAATACAAAAAATTCCTTTTGTGCATGATTGGATTATTTGCGTGAATTGTATGCTTGAAAAGACAAATAACATACCCATCATGCCTGACATG
>NW_019775559.1:0-56538 GCF_001039355.2 Lingula anatina | reverse complement strand
TGCATGTGTGCTTGCCTGCTCACATATCGGTATTTTTGCATATGTGTAGTCGAGAATCCACTTTGTAAATGTAAATACAAAAAATTCCTTTTGTGCATGATTGGATTATTTGCGTGAATTGTATGCTTGAAAAGACAAATAACATACCCATCATGCCTGACATGCCCATGCCTCCCATGCCCATGCCTCCCATGTTCATGCCTCCCATGCCCATGCCTCCCATGCCCATGCCTCCCATGCCGCCCATGCCTCCCATGCCTCCCATGCCACCCATGCCTCCAAATGGAGCTGAAATTAAAAAAAACAATAATAATAAAATAAAGAGTACATTTAAAATGTCATCTATCTGCCCAAAAGGTTTGTGAACTGAATATATTTATAATATATCATACATCTCTACATTCATATGTTAACATTTGTATAAAGAATTAGGCTTTGAGAAAAAAGCATGATTTAATACAAAAGTTATAAAGCAGTAATAATTTAAACTCTAGTATATCATTTCTTTTTTTTTAAAATTAGCTATGTTAATTAAATCACAAATAAAAATGAAGGCCTTTAATTGAAAAATTTATTACAAGAATTGTCAGAATTAATTTCCTCATAAAGGGAATCTAAACTGTAAGAGAAATCGAACCTACCACCCATCATTCCTCTGCCAGGGGGTGGAGGGGGGCCAGAACTTGGTGGATATGCCATGTCACCTGCCATGCCACCAGGTTGTGGATAGTTACTCTAAATTATACATACACAAATACATGTAGACATATGTTTTTATATACTCAAATAACTCTACATGGGTCTAGAAAATCAATTAAATATTGAGAAAAATTTATCCATATTCAATATCAGATGTTTTGTTATAATATATCTGTCTGCCTCATATGAAAAATTATACATACCCCATACATTCTGTGTGTGATATTATAACAGCAATGCTATATGACACACTTGCTTCCTACAACTAAAAGAAAAATGACAAAATCATGATATAATGAATAAAAAGTAATATCCATTTCATTTACAAAAGATATATTATATCCTGGGCTTACATTTCAGTAGGCTGCTGTGATATTTAATTAGGTCTGTTTGGATATTAAGAGAGTAACTAAAAGGCTTTTTTTTTTTTATTCTGAAAAAAACACAGAAACGTGAGAATTATAATGTGGTTTATGGAGTAAGCCATATATAGTGTAATTAATTAAGTCTATATATGTGATCAAGGTAACATCTACCAGTATATAGGTATCAGATTATTTATATTTAAGATAATCACTATTTTTAAGTGAAATTATGGAATCAATTAAGCAGTAATTTAAGTTACACAAGTATCATATGGGCCTATGGGCCATGGCACATGTATAGTGCTAGAATAGTATAAGGTACTATTTTCTCGTAATTCACTTCAGATCAGTGGTTTTTATGTTCTGATTGCAATGTCATATATCACAATATATTGAGGTCATCAAAGCAGAACACACGCACGCACGCACGCACGCGCACACACACACACACGATACCCGTTAAAGTGAAAGCAAGCGCTGAAATGCACTGATGGATAGTCAATCAGAGAAGATAGATAGTAATTCTATATTAGGAGCCAGTATCCTTTACGACAAGAAATCAGCTATAAAAAAACGACCACATGCATCTTTATTAGACACTGCAATATCTTACTGCAGGCTGTATTTTTTCATCCCTAACAACGATAAACAAGTATGACACCTTGACTGGTTCTGCATACACAACTTCAGCAAGATAGGTCATAATAATTATATTCATGAGTCAAAGGGTAAAATTATGACATTTTCATACGTGGTTCTGGGGGTGCATTCATGTTTGGTTCAATAATTTCTTGAGAAAATTATATACTCCATCGGTGGATAATGTCGTCCTCAACCACTGTCAACTGTTTTCTCAAAACCGTGATTGGTCCCGGAAATTTACTCTAGAAAACAACCAGTATTAAGGTCCAACGTTTCTAATCAACAGCTTGCAAATTCATAGTATAGCAAATAAGACCGTGTTTACCAACACTGAATTGAACAAAATTAGGCCAAAAAAGTTTTATACACGAATTAATTCCACTAAATTCGCACGCGCCAATACAACCCGCAATATACTTTAAACGTCTTTATTTATAGCAACGGACCGATGCTGTCAAGATCAGAACAAACATGCGTGTACTGCGAAAATTGGTTGTCTTCTATTAATAAATATCCGGATCCACTGCTGAAACAATGCTTCAAATATGCTTGGTTTTGGCAACTATTTCTAGTTTCCAGTAAAAGTAAAAATGCATTTACCTGTGTGTTTCACTGCCCTGTAGATTCAATCCAAGGCGCATGCGCACAAACTCAACAAATACAGAATACAGCCTTAGAAGTTTTGAAAAAAAAATAATAATAAATAAATAAAAAATAAAAAAACAGAAGGACAAGTCAAATGGAAAACGTTTTCCACGACCTACTACCGATACCGTGTAGGCCCTTTTGTGTTGTATTGAGGACCCGCAGCTCTAGCTGGGGAGCTTACAAAAAGAAAAAAATTAGATAGTTTCCTCCATCCATTGATGCCCGATGGACGTTTAATTTCGCCCCAAAGGCTCTTCAGGGGCGTAAACAGAAATAATACACATATGTGGCAACAAAATAAATAAAATTTTGATGACACAATTGAAGCCGAGTGGGGAAAAGAATAATTTTTTTAGTGTAGATCTACAGCCAGAAATACTAAAATATGACGACCCACTAAAAAGCTTGCCGTCTTAATTATCCCGTGAAATATTCCAGTGGGTCGACCATATTTGATCCTTGGACTAGTTAGTCCACTGTTCTGAATGCCGACAATGATAATGATGTGATCAATACCATGGAAAACATTAACCTTGAAAGATTTCATATCAAGAATATAAGCACCCCATGAAAAGTATGTACAATGAAAGATGTGAGAACAGTTAGAGTAAAAATCATTAAGTAAAAGCGAGCAACCAGGGCCCATGAGAAGTGATGTAGTTCATCTTATTAATACGAAGTGATTAAGGGCAGTACGGAGAGCCGGCTGCGACAACCTAGCTGCTCCCTGTTGTTTTCTTTTTCATTATTGTACGTTTATTTTTTTAATGAAAGACTCACTAAAATCTTTATAATTAAGGTATCAAAAGCTGAAAATATATTTTTTGACTTTGATGCTAAATGAAACTCATGGTGTCTATTTGCAGAAAATAATATGAATTTTAAAAGTATTGTTTTCATTCGACCTTTTCATTTTAAGGACATCAGACTAAATATCACAATACAAAGTATGATATATTAAAAAAATGTATATTTTTCTGTCATAAATCACTTTGTATTTTTAAACAAAATGTTTGGAAAGATGCTATAAAACTTGTTAACTTTACATCCACATTTTATTTTTACCTGTAAGGTATGTACCCGTAAGAAAGGAGTTGTTATGAAACTCCTTGATATAATCAGGGAATTATATCCGATATAATTTCCTGATATAATTAAGCTGTGAAGTTGTATTCTGAATAAACAATAGCGATGCCGATTTACTTAGGGTAATTTTGTTCAAGCAATAAGTCTCTACGATTTAGCTGGTGTATTTAGGCCTACATTATATAAACCCTCTGTAAAAGCTATATCTCGATCGTAAAACGGCTATCTAGTTTTTATAGCACAAACTTACGGTGGGATGCAAGTGATATCGTTTTGAGTTTAGCGTGTAAGCGAACTTATTGTTGGTTCGTAATCCGCATTAACATCATTAATAATGATTGATATAAGGCATGT
Organism: Lingula anatina; assembly: GCF_001039355.2. The sequence goes on along the minus strand of NW_019775559.1, from coordinate 52,744 downwards.
CTAAGGATTCGAATCTACTAAAAATCTAAGAAAGCATATTCTTTCATCTTTTGTCACAGACACCAACGTACTGATGAATTAGAACGTGGCTTGTCCTGGTGCCTATTAGACGAATATTATCGAACAAGAGTGCATTTCCCTTTTATATTCTAGTTACAAAGCTATCTACTAGGAATTAAAAATGAGAGTTGCAAAAATAAGTATCTGAAATATTAAGAGAGATACTGTTGAAAAAGCTGGTTTTTTGTGAATGCATGCCACAATTTGAGAACAGAGGCTATTTTTATGGACAACCATTTATCTTGCTTTCAACGTGGAGAAAAAGGACTGCAACAGACTTCAACCTGTTCTTTGATAAGTCATCGATAGGGAACACTGCATAAACACCTGAAAAAATGTTATAAAATAGAAAGAAACAATACAAGTGAAGATGCTGTGAGATTTAATAATAGGAAAGAAGAGAAGTGAACATATCCTGGAGTTCGTCTTGTGAAAAGGATTGAAGTGGCTCACACTGGAGAAAATCACTCAAATGCTAGTATTTTGAGTGAAAAAATGAATTGTATACGACATGAAATGACCCACGCTGGAGAAAAACCATTTGAATGCCTGTACTCTGAAAAGAGTTTTTGTGTTGAAGAGAGTTGTATACGGCATGAAATGATCCATACTGAAGAAAAACCATTCAAATGCCAGTATTGTGAAAAGGGTTTCAATGTTAAACGGAATTGTATAAGGCATGAATTGATCCACACTAGAGAAAAAAAATTCAAATGCCAGTATTGTAAAAAGAGTTTTAGTGAAAAAAGGAATTGTATACGACACGAAAGGACCCACACTGGAGAAAAACCATTTGAATGCCAGTATTGTGAAAAGAGCTTCAGTACTAAACAGAGTTGTATACGACATGAAATGATCCACACTGGAGAAAAACCATTCAATTGCCAGTATTGTGAAAAGGGTTTTAATGTTAAAGAAAATTGTATAAGGCATGAAATGATCCACACTGGAGAAAAAATATTCAAATGCCAGTATTGTAAAAAGAGTTTTATTGAAAAAATGAATTGTAAACAACATGAAAGGACTCACACTGGAGAAAAACCATTTGAATGCCAGTATTGTGAAAAGAGCTTTAGTACTAAACAGAGTTGTATACGGCATGAAATGATCCACACTGGAGAAAAAACATTCAAATGCCAGTATTGTGAAAAGGGTTTTAATGTTAAACAAAACTGTACAAGGCATGAAATGATCCACACTGGAGAAAAAATATTCAAATGCCAGTATTGTAAAAAGAGTTTTATTGAAAAAATTAATTGTATACGACACGAAAGGACTCACACTGGAGAAAAACCATTCAAATGCCAGTATTGTGAAAAGAGCTTTAGTATTAAACAGAGTTGTATACGGCATGAAATGATCCACACTGGAGAAAAAATTTTCAAATGCCAGTATTGTGAAAAGGTTTTTAATGAAAAAATGAATTGTACACGACACGAAAGGACTCACACCGGAGAGAAACCATTTGAATGCCAGTATTGTGAAAAGAGCTTTAGTATTAAATATAGTTGCAAACGGCATGAAATGGTCCACACTGGAGAAAAACCATTCAAATGCCGGTATTGTGAAAATAGTTTTAGTGTAAAAAGTAAGTGGAAACAACATGAAATGATTCACACTGCCATTTCACTTCAGTCTATAAAAAAGGAATTACAAGTGGAGGATGTACAACATGACCCTATGATTTCAATACAGTCTGTAAAAAAGGAATTTCAAAAAGAGCTTAACCCATATCAGACAAAGGAGGAGAGCAAATCACATACAGAACCTGTAGTGAAAATGGAGTTTAATGATAACAACACTCCAGGAGTGAGACCTGAAATATATCCTGTTGCTATGTTTAGAAATGTATTTTCAAATACTGATGTTTGATTTCTGATCAATCATAAAATAACAGGTTAAGTTGGGCATTAAATTTAAGATTAATTATTGTATGACTAAACGTTAAAACAATAACAACCGAAGTTAAGATTTCCTTTTTAAGTCATTAATTTTTTTTTTGAAAGAAAAAGTGTGACAGTTAACAGAAATAAGCACCAATACCACACAGTTGAATCAATTAAGAGTTGCACTGTCATGCTATTGTGTTTTACTCGAGTAGTTTTGCTGAGGTACACAATACCATCGTCAACAGTAGGGATTTCAATAACAGATCATTCACGATCTCTTCATAGTACCTATATTTACACAGACCAAGTTGCCCCTCAATTTTTATTGCATATTAATGGAGAGTTAATTTAATTTGCTAGAGGTTTCAATAAAAACTCACCAGCTGGCAAATACTCGCCCAGGAACCAGCTGCCACACAATGACACTGAGTGCGTAATAGTATGGTATTTCACAAGTTAAATTTTCGTCAGAGGGGGGACATAAAAATACTTTTTCCAAAATAATGGAAAAATTTTCAAGACTGAGAGAGACAAGAAAGCAATAATGATTGTTTTTAATTGCTTTTCTTTTTCTGTTATTGAAATCCCTACTGTTGACAATGCTATTGTGTACCTCAGCAAAACTACTCCAGTAAAACACAATAGCATAACAGTTTGTCAGATAAACCAAACTTACCTTTTTACATATCTTTTGTCCATCAATCACTGAAAAGTTCTTGTATTCTCTATTGCTTGTACATAAAGTGCTGCTTCAGCCTTCATTGAAATGCTGATTGGTTAAAAATAATGGGAAGAAGGGAAAATGTTGCACTGAACTTATTTAAGGTCATGTGGCATGTGAGAACAGTAAAACTTGTAAGTTTTAGTGTCTTTTTTATTCAGATGTGACTGTATCATAAGTCAGACTTCAATAAAAATATTTTTGGGCTCAATTTTTTTCTATTTTGCCATTTTGAGGTCGATGGAATATGGAAAACAAATGATCAAAAAATATCTGCCTAAAATCTGAAACTCCAATGCCACAGAAAAAACATAAATTGGTCTGCAAAGATATGCAGCAGTACAGTTTTTTACAATATTAGATTTATAAAATGCACAAACAGTAACAGGATAAAAAGCTAAACAAATACTTTCAACTGTTCAGAAGAGAGGTTGAAAAGTTTGAAGTAAGCATGTGGAGTTTCTCATACTACAAGCGCACAAAATGTTATTACTTCCATTATCCTCTCATTCCTTTTTATAACAAATGAAATATCTGATGGAGGAAAAACTGATTCACAAGAGTTTTTTCAATGTTTAATTGGGATTTACCAGTTAAATGAATAAAAATTACACAAAAGGACGTAGAAGTAAGAAGCAAATTATAAACAAAAAGACAAACCAATATACTCCTCAGTAATTTCTTGTGTTTTTATTTTCATAATTTCTCTCATGTAGATATTTTTCCTCTGTCTCAACCACAACCATTGTAACATATTCCCTATCGAAGATCTCAAATTATTATCATGTTTGTACTGTAAAATACGAAACTGCTGGACCAATACTACACAGTATCTACATTATAGTGGCTTGTCACAATCAATAAACTGACAAATTTACATGTGAGTCAAATATTCTTCAAATGTGTCCCTTAAATAATACAAGTTATATGCATGGATACAAAATTTACTATGAAATATAAGGTGCTCATTTCTAACTTATGATGAAATTTTACAATTCAATGGTCAGATTGAAAAGAACCCAGACAAGTTGCCCTTACAATTTGTGACATTAGCTACAGGTCCACTAGCAGATTTGGCGTCTTGGTACTTTAAGTCATTTTTTTCTGTCTGTCCAAATTTAAGCTGTCCCTAAAGACTAGGGCGAATGAAATAAAGGGACTGGAAATACAGGAGAAGATCAAAGGATAATCTGCTTTGTTTTATTCATCCACGTTAAAGATTACTTTTTAATTAACTCTATATATTTTATCTTCATATAGTAGTACAGTAGCAAGATCTAGCAAAACATACAAATCAAACACATCTAGAAGTTGAATTTGAAGGTAAAGGAAGGCAGCATTCAGTGGTCACTTTGGAGTCAGAAATGTCAGCAAAAGTACGATGCACATGCTGTTGTACCAAAATTGCCAATTGTACTGTACTAGCTTGAAATTAAAACTATTGCTCTCTTCTTGGATGAATAAAACATCATATTCATTTAAACTTTAAACCAAGATGTCAAAACAACAAAATCTGTAAGTATCTATAGGAAATCCGAGGCCCTGGTACCAATACCATGTAGAGGGTACCATTTCCTTACATGTGGTTAACATCGTTCCCACTGTTATTTTTGCTCAAGTTCTTCAACTGTTTTAATAATTCATGAGTAAAGTGCATTTTATACTCCATATGCACAAGGAGGTAAATGAGAAGTAATTTTGGACCACCAAACCTTTTCGGAGTAATGTACCTTGGTTCTAATGAATGACTAGAGTAAAGACACTTTTACCATGTAATTGTGGAGAAAATCAGAACATTGGTCAACTTTTTGAGTGAAATGTGAAATTTACTAGAAAATATGAGTCATTAGAACTGCATATAAGTTTTAATGTCATTAAATGATTAATGCATTCATTTTATTTTAATAATTAAAATTTTATTTAATTAAAATCCAACAACAGTTTGAAACACAACCAATCAAAAATTTTGCAAAATATTTATTACTCAACATTTAATAATTTTCCACTATTATCAAGTTTCAATCAATTGATCACATAAATAATTGCATTTCAAAATAAATTCATACTCATCATCCTCTGTTCACTGGTAAAATTAAATTGCTATGATCATTAGATAAAAGTTTATCCATCTTTCATGCTGTCAGTGTTAACAAAAACACAATCAGAGAGTGTTCAAACTTTGATGTCTGAAAAAAAAAAGAAGCCCCCGAACACAAACTTGTCTGGACAAAATTTTTTTGTTACCCTTTTTTTCTTTTTTCAGTGACATCACATCTATTGCCAATGGCATTTTCCTGTTTATAAATACAATGTAGATTTGTTTGTTCATCACTGACAAATTGTATGGCAATTTTCCTATTTGTCTTTGAAGTCCGCTGGCCTTTTTTCAATAAATGCTGTCATTCCTGCCATTCTGTCATGCTGGAAATGTGAGGCAAGGTATATTAGTTTTAGAAAAGGACAAAAACAAAAAAAATTAATGTTTTCAGACAGATACCATGTTTCAAAACTAAAAATACCATAGCTGACATTTTTAATGCTCTAAAATGAAAGAACTCAAAACGATATAACAAGAGTTGATAAAGAAAACTTACTGTTGCAAAGGTTGCATGGAAAGTCCTCTTCTCGAAGTGAAGACCTTCTCTCAAAGACATTTCAAAGGCTGAAAGAAAAAATATATTGATGCACAATACTGGGTGCTAAGCCTGATGGAAACTGTTTCTATATAAAATTGTAACTTGCTTTACAGTATTAGTATCTAAAGTTGGACTTGTGAATTTTTCCTTGGACAAAAGGGGTCAAATGTTGACATATAGCAGCCAAATTAGATCTTTTACGAGTTTTTATTTTAATTGAATTTTGATTTAAGAGTTTAAAAAATAGATCTGATTTTTCATGGCTTTCTTTGATGTCAAGACTTCAAACAATTACATGCACTGACAGCCTCCTTGCACATGGCAGATACCAGTTTGCTTTGGGCAGAAATTGTTTCTCCTAATTTAATTGCCTCATCCACCAACTGTTCCACTGGGAAGACCTTGCTGACCAAACCTAAATACCGCAAAATTTATCATTGAAATTTATTCATATGCAAGATTCAAATTTGGCATTGCACTAAGACTTGAAGTTATAGCTTATCCAGTAATTCAAAGAAAATGTAAATGGAGTTTTGTACTTCCCTTTTAATTCAATTCAGATCTTAAAAATGCAAATTAATATGATGGTGATTAACATTGCCAGCTGTGAATTGCTTGACTTTTAAAATCATACAATCACAAAATTTGGTTAATCATGAAAAAATATATATACATAAGTCAAGCATAAACAATAGCAGTAAAATAGTCAATAAGTACATTTTGAGTCATGCCAACTGAGAGTTGCATATATGTGTACTACAATACCTGCCTTATTTCTCAGATCACTCACCTGAAATTTTCTTCATAATCTTCCACACCCCTCTACCACCCAAAAAATAACAATTAAATAAATCTAAAAATCACCCTTTATTTAAGATCACCCCTACTTTTACCCCACCCCCCACCCCCAAAAAAAATAATAATAACAATAATAATAATAATCAACAAAATAACAATGAAAAAACTTGCCTGCTTTCTCAGCATCCTCTGCATTAATAGGGTTTCCAGTCAGTACCATCTCCATTGCCTTAGATTTGCCTATTGACTGAGTGAGCCTTTGTGTGCCACCAGCACCTGGAGTGTATTAATAAGCATGTATGGCATATTCCTGATTGCACGCACATGTGCACAAACACATAAACAGACATATATGTGTACAATTAATGAATCATGTGCATAATTCTGAGCAATAAGTGATCTATTTTCCCTTTCATCGTTGATTATGTTGCTTGTAACTATATCACCTCTATCCAACGAAATTCTACAAACAACTTCTTTATTCAGTAGGAAGTTCTTCTTTGGGCATATAAACATTGTATGCCTAAAACCATGACGAGTGAGGAACAACCATAAACTAGTAAAAATTCAAAACCCTGTAAGCATTGTTTTAAAATGGTGAATATTCAAACAAGCATCTTTTCTGGACAATAATCTGTTTTAGGATGTTTCTAAAAATATATTAGAAACTGAACAGTACCTGGTATTGTTCCTAATTTAATTTCTGGCTGACCAAATTTTGCTTTTTCACCAGCATAGATAATGTCACACATCATGGCAAGTTCATTGCCTCCTCCGAGCTGTCAATGAAAAAATATTTCAATATACCATCATATGGATAGAAGAAATCACAATCATTAAAGAAGTATTTGTTGAAAAGATATATGTACATTTTTTCTTAATAGTTCTTGAGTATGTCTTTTTATATCACAGCCAAGTCAGCATTACAATTGTTTATTTTTATCCTCAAACAACATAATTCAACCAGAATAATATGCTTAATATCTCAACCTACAGCATATCCATTTACTGCTGCAATTATGGGCTTTTTGCACTCTGCCACCTTGGTCCAGGCAGCAGTAAAGTTTTCATCATATGCTTGGGAAAAGTCTCTCTTCTGCATTTCTTTGATGTCAGCACCAGCTACAAGCAAAAATTTTAAGCTTGATGTGTTAAAAGTTAAAAGTTTATGAAAATCTATTAAAAATATAGTCTTTACTCCACAGATTAATACAACCTATGAAAAAATTCCACCTGACAAAAGATCTCAACAGAAAATTGAGTCGACTGTTTAAACCTTACTTCCCTTTGTTACAATTCTGTAAGACATCAACAACAAAGACGTACAAGTACAATACCACAGTATCAGAACATAACTATCATTTATAAAAACTGAATACATACCAGCAAATGCTTTCTCACTTCCAGTTATCACAATGCATCCAACATTGCCATCATTTTCGAAATCAGTGACAGCCTGCGTCAGTTCCACCATTAGTTCATCACAAAGTGCATTAAGAGCTTTAGGGCGGTTGAGCTGTATGAAACCAACATTCTGGTTTTGTCCCTTCTTATCTACTATCAAATTTTGATACTGTCCTAAAAAATATACAGACAAGGGATGCAAAATTAGTAAGTGATACCTCACCAAATGTACATGTACGTACTACCAGCCAGGCTGCCTTGAAATTAAGCACCCAGAAAAATAAACCAAAATTGGACTTCTAAATGCACAAGGTAGGTTAAATAAAGACATGATATTTTTTCCTGCCAGAAAACAACCTTCTGCACAGTAACTGAATAGAACTCAATATACACTGTACTACTAGTAAGACATGTACATGCATGTCCAATGAGCAGTGATTGTTCAAGTTGGCAAAAAAGGTGGCAAAAAATTCTAACAACACTCTAGCAAGATGTCTGTTTGTCTTGGCCACTTACTCCTTGAGAACTAATGTATGATTTCAGAGCAACCTTTCTGGTAAACAAGCAAATGAATCTTACATTGTACCTTACTCATAGTTCTGTTGGCAGGAAACTGGTTGACTTTAGAGGAGTGAGGAAGTTTAGGAGAAGAGAGGTCAGATAAAAATTTGAGAGCTTCCGCGCCAAGGCAGGTGCCCAAACTGGCTTTTGTATTTCACTTTTTGAGATCTTTGCTTTCATGCATGAACACAGCATACTTATAAAAATCATGGGATTTGGAGTGCTAATTTCTTGCGGGTCGTGCTGAAGTACGCAAAGACGCGCAAAGATGCGCAAAGACGCGACAAGACAGGTTAATTGAATAAATAAACACCAACTTAGAATCACATAGGATTCTCTATGATACAAAAACTGTAAGAATTTGTCTTAGATAAAAATACATTAACTATGAAGAAGTTTGATTTGATAAAATTGTCCGATGCGGAACTTCGTCCGCCATCTTGAATTTATGCTAAATTCAGTAGAAAAAGATGGCGCTTTACAAGACGGGAGCGAAAATCCAAGATGGCGGACGAAGTTCATTCGGAGCATTTTATCAAATCAAACCACTTCATAGTTATTTTATTTTTATCTAAGATAATTTCTAGCACTTTTGGTATCATATAGAAGCAGATGTAACTCTAAGTTGGTGTTTATTTATTCAATTAACCTGTCTTGTCGCGTCTTTGTGCGTCTTTGCGCGTCTTGTCGCGTCTTTGCGTACTTAAGTATGACCGATTTCTTGCTACCCACAGGATACACGTGTATGTAGTTCTGGACAGTACTGGCACAAGCAATTAATTGAATTATTAGACGTTATGAGCACAGACATTCAGAATAGATCTTAAATAATGGTCTGCTGTGAGGAAAAATTTAAATGCAACACAAATTCCAAATATATAGATACACAAATCATATAAAGCATCCAAATATTTTGTTTGTTTACAACATAGGTCAAGGTCATTTGAATATTGCCTGTGTAAGACACTCTCCAATTTCCCGAGGGCTATCAGTGTGGTTTGAAGAGAAAAAAATATATACCTGTAGACATGCAACGTACAACGGCTGCAACCTGGGATCTAAAAACAGACCCAGAAGGGTTAAAAAGTGCATTTTTCAAGGAGGTCACGCCGCCCCTGAACGCAGCCATGTTTGCTTGTGGGTCTAAAACGTGGATTTCAGCCAACCATGTGTCGGAACAACTGATAATGGAAAAATCGGACAAGAGAGTAATTAGAGGTGCCATTTCTGTTATCTGCTCATGTTATGATTTTTAACATTTTTGATTCACAATAGTGAATTTTTATGGTTAATTTTTCGTTTCACGACATTTTAATCTACAATATATCCCATCATACATTACACCAGGAAGTTAACTGACACACAACCTGCCAAGATCAAGATGGGAAAGTACTCTTAGACTTCATTTATCATTATTTAATGGATTTGAGAAAAGGATGAATTTAGGGAATTCAAGCACTTTCAACAACGGGCTACTCTATGCAGGCTGGAATCAAGACCAAGGTTAGTAAGATATGTAACTTGACTGTATGATTCGTTGGGTTTGATGACAATTGACATAGACAAGTCACCACCCCCTTCTTCGCTTCCAACAATTCACCGTCTTGGCTCCCCTCCCCGCAGAGAGGGGTATCTGTGATGGTAATCTTATATTTTACCAATGGCGGCATTACATTCAGTATGTACACGCACTATAACTATGCAGCGCAGAAAACAATCCAAATTAAGCGGATTGGCATATATTTTATCACATGCTTCATGTTAAAGAGCAAAGTATTTAGATCAAGTTAAAGATTTGTCCTCATGTTTATTCACAACCTAGGTAAACAGCAAGATTCTTTTCTTAGTTTTATGGAGTTCAGAAAGCTTAACAAATGCACTGATTGTGTGCAGTGGATATTAAGTTGTACAATGGTGTATGCATTTTTTTTTTCAAGTCATGGAAGAAGTTACATGTTCATAGGTTGTATTTTGCTTAAGTTTTTTTTTCAGAAATCATCATCATTCCTCACTGATTACATTTATTGTTTGTCTTTTAGGATGTTTTGCATGTGGAATGGACAATGGTTTCCGTGTATATAATTCTGATCCATTAAAGGAAAAAGAAAGACAAGGTAAAATTTGGTATTGTTTGTATTTATGGATGCCTAATCATGCTAATCTTTTTCATTCCTACATAAGTTTGTATGTGAAATGTCATATAAAATTAGAGATATTTTAATATTTCCACTTATTAGATAAGCTGTCTTTACTTTTTCCTCCAGATTTTCCTGAAGGAGGTATTGGTCATGTGGAGATGTTATTTAGGTGCAATTACTTAGCTCTGGTAGGAGGAGGAAAAAGTCCAAAGTACCCTCCAAATAAGGGTAAGTTTTGATCCATGACTGCATGTCTACTTTTATGGTCAAGACATGTTTAAAGTCTATCACTTAAATGTCTGTCTAGGTCAAGTTTTTTAGTCCTTTTAAGCTACATATTCCATTTTCTTCTGAATGTTAGAATCTGAAATGTTTTTTTTTAATTTTATTTTAAACAAAATGCACATGTAGAATTGCTCTTGCTGTTTTCTAATATGCTGATATGAAGAAGTTTCATAAGTTAAAAGTGGGCATTTAATATCAAATTTGAGTGAAATGAGAAGTCTAATTTGAAGATATCGAATCCAAAATTGATCCCATTTCAAGGTCAGGTTTGAGGATTGGTAGTTTGGTTATCCAAGAGTGTTTTTACAGTGTTTCATAAAGTACAAGGGGTTGTTCACTCTCTTCAGAAGTGTAATTTCATCACAATATTAAAGTCAGTTAATATTTCAGTGATGGTTTGGGACGATTTGAAGAAAAAACATGTCATAGAACTAGACTTTTCTAGTGAAGTTAAAGCAGTTAGACTTCGAAGAGACAGGTTTGTATATACTGTACTATATTTTCAACATATATATTTAATTGAGCCAATGCTTGATACAATTGGTACATGGAAATTTATATAAAGATAGTAAATGTTATATCTACTTTGACTTTTCATAATAAGTTACCTTTTGTGTGGATATGATAATAAACAATTTTCTGCTATTATATCATGATGTCCTGTGTTTACAGAATAGTTGTTGTTCTGGATGGTATGATCAAGGTATATACTTTCACACAGAATCCACAGCAGCTTCATGTGTTTGAAACCTCAAGTAACCCAAAAGGTGAACCAAAGCTATTGGAATTTGTAGAGGTTATTTGCACAATGTCTGGGGGGGAATGTGCAAATTAACATGTGTTTAAGCAGTATTATATTCAAGACTACGGTCATATCCAAACAACCATTAGTCCATTATTTTGTGTGTAATAAAGTTATGAAGATACACACACTTTTCCAGTGTTTGTAAAGTGCACTCACACAATGCTCATGTAAAGCAGCTGATCAAAATTAAGGAGGTAGTGCTTCATGTAGTTCAAGTCAGTAAGAACAAGCACCTACTAGTACCAAAGACGTGTAAAATAGAGGTCAAACTTCCAATCTTAGTATCCAGGTTAAAGGTTTTAAGCAGTAGCTTTATGTTGTATTTTCAGGTCTTTGTGTACTGTGTCCAAACAGCAACAATTCCCTTCTGGCATTCCCAGGACGAAAAATGGGCCAAGTTCAAATTGTTGATCTTGCCAACACAGAGAAACCCCCCACAGAGATAGCAGCCCATGAGGCCTCCCTTAGCTGTATTGCTCTAAATTTGCAGGGCACTAGACTGGCAACAGCGTCGGAAAAGGTATGATAAGACAGCCCTGGTGTCACCATGAACTTTTTAAATTTCATGTGAAAGGTTATCCATTTAAATGTACAGGAACATCTGTTCCAGACATGTTGAAAGTTCATAAATGGGAAAATATATTTGCTTTGCTTTTTATCATACTTGATTTAGTTTCACAGTTTGTATGTTAAATGTTCCACTCAAACCATCCTTACTACACATCTTACCAACAAGTGGGGAATATTTCCATTTTCCAGGGTACTTTAATAAGAGTGTTTGACACAACAAATGGTAACCAGTTACATGAACTGCGAAGAGGTGCTAACCATGCATCTATTTTCTGGTCAGTATTTGCTTGAACAAGATTGATTAAGAGGCACATTAAGTATATTACTCTGTGTGTGTGTGTGTGTGTGTTCATAAGTAAAATTTGTCATGGGTGAAAGTTTTCAGGATTGCACCTGATTGCCAGGATTTTCAGTCTCTATTATGATTGTTTTTATTTTTTTTTTTTATTATTATTTTTTTTCATATGGTCGTAATGCAATGAGAAATTGCTAGCTTTGTTTTCAAGGTTTTCAGTTTTTACAACTTTCACCCTTGTCAATTGTTCTTAAAGACCGACTGGATGACCTTGTGGTCAGGTCTGTCTCCAGAGTGGGAGGTTGTGGGTTCCACCCCATACAAGGACATCCCAGTCCATAAACGGTGCCTGCTGTTTCCCTGCTTGGTACTCAGCACTTGAAGTAGGGTTAAAGTTCCTGGTCTGGCAGTGAAAGATATGTTATTTTGTTAGCTTTGGCTGCATCTTCGCCAAGGAGGCCATAGCATCAACTCTCTTTCTGCATCTTGCCCAAAAGTGTCCACTCATCCATTATAAATTGTGCTGAAATGCATTAAAATGGAGTGAACCAAACTTTATTTTTATTTACTTTTAATGATTTAAACATTTTCTGCTGATTTGTCATCTTATGCATATATGTCATCTATTTCAGTGTTAATTTCAACCATGATTCTTCCTTACTCTGTGTCTCCAGTGACCATGGGACAGTGCACATATTCTCTATAGAGGACCCAAAGAAGAACAAACAGTCAAGGTATGTGTAGTTAAGTATACATTGCACATTAAGGGATGGGTAATGTTAAGTAAAACACATATTTCCACATTAAGTGATGGTTGAGCCTACAGCACAACGACATGATCATTGAAGATTTATTTATCTCTCGCTGATGTTATCTAACAAAATTTTCTTCAGATCACTTGATTTCTTTGCATGGGAATCAGTGTGGCTCTCCTCTTTGCATTTAATTTTGGTAAAAGGAATAGATCAGCCTTGGTTTTCATTTAGAAAAAAGGCAAATTGAATATTTTATGGCACATTGGTAAATGTATGACTGGCTTAAATTTTATAACTTAGAGATTTTTTCAGTCAAAAAATACTGCATTTGACTTTTCAGTCTTGCTTCAGCAAGTTTTCTACCCAAGTATTTTAGTTCAAAGTGGAGCTTCTCCAAGTTTCAAGTACCTGGAGGATCACATTGCATATGTGCCTTTGGTGCTGACAATAATTCAGTCATTGGTAGGATTATTTTATTGTAATGTTATTGTTGCAATACTGTAATACTTTTCAAACAAATGACTGTGTGTGTGTGTGTGTGTGTAGAAGTTTATGAATATCCACACTCACCATTGCATTTATCACAGCGTTTTTAAATCTTGATCATTAAACAACATTTCATTGTCTTGCTAACAGTTTTTGCATTAAATGGAGTAACATTACATAAAATATATTTTTAACTGCAACAATGTAAGGAAAGTAATGTGAATTCAGCAAGTGTTATTTTTATTATAGGTCTACAAAAGCCAACCTTTCAAAAATGTAAAAAAAAAAAAAGGATATGCACTTTATGCCATCTCATCACAGATTCTCTCTCTTCAAACCTCTTTTTGCAGTATTTTTGGGTCAGTTATTTCTGGGTTTTTAAATGTGATTGCATTTTTCTTTCAGTGATATGTGCTGATGGAAGCTACTACAAGTTTGTTTTCAACACCAAGGGTGAATGCAATCGGGACGTCTATGCACAGTTTTTGGAAATGACTGATGATAAAACCTAAACCAAGTCCAAGACACAGAATGTTTGTGTCTTATATTTTTGTCATACCTTAAACAATTCATTTGTGCTTGATGCACTTTGCCATAATTCTCACAATGCTCCTAGATTAAGTTGAGTACTTTGTAAAGTTTTTGAAAAATTATCACCTGAATTAACTATTGGGAATGTATATACAGTTCCTTGAAAAGAAAATAATGTGTTCAAGCGTTGGTTATGAAATTGCTGTTAAAATTTGTGCATTGATTAATTTATCCCCCCAAAAAAATTAAATACATAATACAATCTTGACATTCAGAGAAGTTGAAAGAATTTCGATTGTACATTGTTGCACTTGTAAAAGTAGTTAATTTAACAGTAAGTATACGAATTTTTCAGGCTCTTTTAAAGATGATGTTCTGTTGACATCAAAATAGCTGACTGCATGCAGTTCTTAAAATTTTCATAACCTATCAAAATGATGTTTTGTCATTAAGATGTTTGGCTTGCTTTTACAAAATTACTGTACATTAACAATTGTGGCTATTTCAGTTATAACTGTATAAGTCAAGGCAGACAAATGGATTATGCTTTTTCTCCAAAGTTGGACACTGAAGTAAATTGTCGATCCAACTGGAGCTGTTTGGACTTTGGTGTTCATGGACTTAAAATTACTGTTGTTGCACAAACCTAACAGCAAGAATGAGGCATTGTTAAATTTGTTATGTAGATCTACAGTGGGAATTGAGGAAACTAGCCCAACAATATTTTAATGATTTTTATATGGACATGGTTCATAGAGCATGGAACTTAATATATTTACACAGTAGTGTCAGCCAGATGGCAAGCTGTAACAAGTTTCTTTGCTGTATGTGTCTTGCAGATAAACTTTTAAGTTGCTGTCTGTTCAGAGAAGTAAATATGGATTTAAGAATTCTTTGCAGTGGTCAATGCCTTTGTGGTCTGGAAAATATCCTGAACATTGTAAAAATGCAAGAGATTGTGATTTTCAAACAATGTTTGTACTTCCAGCATGAGCTTAGAGAAAATGTTACAGTCAGTTCAGGTTTTTATATTTCCATTTGTGAAACATTAACAAATGTAAAGCTGAATATAACAAATTGATTGCTTATGCATTTTATTATTCCCTTCAGTTTTATTTACCTTATCCGTGGATGAAAAATTATCACAGACTGTACGACGTATTTCATGTATTGAAGGCTTTTCTGTTACAAAATAGTACAGATTAAGCTGGGTGGAAAAATTGCTATGATTGTCTTCACAAATTCATGCATTGACGGCAAAACTGAAACGTGACCATTTCGAAAATTTTAGCAATGATTTACTTAAACAAAGTGCATGTATAATGGCGAGTTATCTTAAACGGCCAGTGATTTTAGGCAATTATTTGTCTTTAGGGTCCTCTGTGTCTGACTGCCCATCAACTTCCTCTTCGTCCTCCTCTACGTCGCCGCTTGCCAAGCCCTCTTCCTCCTCCTTTTCACATTCCGGGTCACGATTCTCTGCATCCTCTTGTCCGGCGACATTCCCGCAAGTTTTCTTCAAGTCGTGCATGAGATCCTTGAGGTCTTGACGGGCTTTCACTTGTTCCGTGCACCCGTTCAGATAGTAGTTTAGGTCAATGAGAGAGACGACAAATGCTGGGACGCCGTAACCGATGCCGAACCCCATGAACATTACAACGAGGAGCTCGCGAAAGAGCTGAAAAAAAAAAGATGTATTAGTGCAGCAAAACTTAACGTATTTAATGCCTTTTAGAATTATCCCTTATACAGGGCGTTTCAAAAATGCACCGTACTTTGACCGTTCGTTACAAATATATTATGTATGTATTGTTTTTGAGTTTTCTTTTATGGTGTATTGTTTGGCCTATATATTTTCTTTAATTTTAATTTTACTTATTCGACTTGTATCTTTGTCAATAAAAATTTAAATCAAAACCAAATTAATGTGCAGTCAAAAATAAGCACATATTTGAGACACCATGTAGAATAAAATAATATTGCGCGTGGAGCAAAAGAGCACTGTATTTCAATGATAAATGCTGTATCGCAAACTAATATCAATAGTATCAATCTGACTAACGTGATTATTCAGAGTTAAAACATACGGGACCTCTATGCTCAAATGGTTTTAACTTGTGTATTTCGTACATACCTGTGCACTTTCTTGGGCGGGATAGGGGTCGATGTTGTCGAACACATGATCGATCAGAAATACCAACGCCATTGGAAAAACGAGAATTATGAATGACTTCAGGACATCCCAGATTTTTTCTTGAAAGGCCAAGAAAATGTGTTCCTGTGAAGGGCAGACAAAAATGTTGTATCAAGAGAAAACGTAATAAGTGATTTAAACTTAAAGGATAAATAGTTCTCATTTACCAATCCATTACCCTCTACCAGAGCCATAGATTGGCATTTCACTAAACATTCACAGATATGTCTATGGTAAATCTGGTACTTGCCTGCACGTGTGAGAGAGAAGTGCACATAATTAATTTGCGGCCCTAGCAGAGGGTACATGACAGGGGCGGATTTAGGCCGTCTTCTGGGTCTTCCAGAAGACGGTCAGATTTTCATATTTACATTGATAGGAATCTAATTTTTTCTGTTGGAAGACGGTCAAAATTGGAGGATGGATCAACCAAGGACGCATATATATCAATATACGTCCTTAGATCAACAAAGATAATTTGGAAGACTGTCAGAACATAGCTCTAGATCCGCCCCTGTACATGTACCTCTCTCTCTCTCTCTCTGACACACAAGCACAACCGATGTGTCTGAAACACAACTGAAGCAAAAGCATTTTTACTTCTTACGTTGATGATTCGTTTTTCGAGTCTCTCCACACGAGCTGTCAGTTGCTTTAGTTCTTCGCCGAGTTCGTCACTTATGCGGCGGATGCACTCGGAATGTTCGATCAGTACAAATTCTGGAATAAAAGACAAAATGCATATGATCAAATTATCAAACCTCATAAGGTTTTTCAATACATAGGCCTACTGCTTGAAAAAACCCATTGTGCAAATTGAGTGCTAATACATGTATAATTAAAAACATTTAACAAATTAGATGTAAGTTGCTCCTTATACTTCATAGTTTATTCTGATCTGCAGAGGGATAACATCGATAACTTACCGTTATTCCCACCCTGCCCCGACATCTTTGGCTTGGCAGGTATGGTATCCAAGTGACAAAAAATAAATAAAAGACGTAAACTGCATGACGTTATGACGTAAATATCACGTCACAATAAATGCACGATGTTCAGTCACATTACGACGTTCGCGTGACGTTTGAACGCCGACAGAGCACAAGCATCTTTTGCGTATTTATTGAAAATTACACATGAAATATGTACGTTAACCAAGTATGGACGGCTGTAAGGAAAGCAGTAACACACGATTTACCTGCAACAATCCTCGAAAAACGAGTAGATGATCCAGAATTACAACAGGAAGGGAACCCTTACATAAGAGATATCATGAAGTTATTTAAATTTTTTCGAACAAGTTTTACCACTGAAGAAGACAAGGCAGCAATTATAATGAGCATCAGTCATTTAGCGTTCACAGGTAAATACGTGCACCGCATTGAACAAGTTGTTATGATAATCCGCAACTTTATCTTGTTTCGTGAAACCTGTTGTATACACATTTGTTTATCTTCTTTTACCAGCCCAACAATGAAGGTTTATGCCATTTCCCCTATCCCTTTCCCCCTTTTTAATCAAAATTAATTTAACAACATATTGTTTACAGGAGGGACCGAAGCAGCAAAATATGTTGGACTAAAAATAATGCCAGAGTTCATTAATATGCTCACCAAGGAGTCTGTATTCATGCAGATACACCTCTTGAAAGCAATGAGTCAAATTGTGTGCAGGGTAAACGAAAATCAAATGAAAGTGGCTGAGGATGGGGAAATCTTAGAGCACATATCGAGCATGATTGGAGACCCAAATAATATGAGGAGATCAAGATGGGCTGTGTATTTCCTAAATACTCTAGCCGCCGACAACGTAGCTGTATTTAGAAGGCTCATAAGTAAGTTATCTTTAAAATATACCCAATGAATCTTGTCATAGGTGTTTAAACACTGATACTATCAGAATTCAATATTAAACATGACATGTATCCAGTATGTTTGGTAAAATTCAAGCAAGGATGAACCTATCACTTGGTAGTAGGTAGTCATCAATTTTATTTGTAAAACATAATTTTTATAACCCATATTCCTTAATACGTCTGCACCGTGCAGTTTACAACACAGCGGAAAAGGACTGTAGACTGTAGGTAGAGTTATTTTACATTTTTCTGTAATTCATTTATTTAGAAGTCCCTAACTTAGAAGACGCCCTCCGGACAGAAGCTGCCCGACCTGAACCTTGGGGTGTGTGGGGTAAAAATTATGCGCAGGTATTGATTAGGCTGCTCGGCTACCCTACGGTCAAGACTGCGAACAAAGGAAAAGGGAAGAAAAAGGCTAAAAAGCGATAACGCCCGCTGCTTTCACGAACAGAGTATTTCATTGTCTTCATAGTGTTCATGGCATCAGAAAAAGGAATATAGTTTATGAAACGGAAGAGCATTGAATATCTACCTGGCTTCCTGCCAAGCTTTACTGCAGGACTTTAAATGCCTTATTCTCACAGTCCTACCCACAAATCGTTTTGTCCGCTACTTTGGGCATTGAGCTCTGTGGACCTTACCCATCAGCTGCTTACGGTCATCGGCTGACCAATCTTCAGTCAGACATTCCCTTAGTCTGACACATATCAAAGCACGCAGCACACAATAAAGATATCAATTATATACCACCTTACGTAAAACGAATTAGTTTAACATTATTATCTTATACAGACTGAGAGGGATTTTCCCATACCATAATTTACTAAACATTTCCTTCTCTCTGGAAGACGACAAACAGTGCTTGGTTCTCTGTAGGCCTACATATAGATGGGTTCTTCGTATCGGATCCACATTCATTCCAGTGTGTTATTTGCCGGCTGTTTAGAGAAAAATATCACAGTCTTAAAAATCGAGTTGTGGTTTTAATATTATTGTGATAACTGAAAGAATCACAACTGTTTCAAGGACAACAAATGCGACGACGGTTTCGCTCGTCCTATCATATCCCTAGAGCAGTGTTTCACCTTGCCAGGTAATACCAGAGCTTGCATATTCAAAAACACTGAACTGGGCACAAATAAGTGGATGAAAAATGCGAAACAATAAAAAATGTGATTGAATCTAAATCTTTCACGTACTGTAGTACAGTACATGTAGATAGTATTTTACCGATTATAATTCACCGTTCTCAAAAAAATGAAAAAATTTAAAGGTGAAGCTGAGGAGTTTTTTGTTTGTTTTTTGTTTTGTTTTATTTTGTTTTTTTATGAGTAAAATAAAAATGCGAGCATTTAAAATGATTTTCTTCAGAAAGAATATTCCTAGGCATAAGTTTTAATAGCTTGTTTTAAATAACCATTTTGTTCTCCCTCGTAGTTACAATGAACCTTACTGAAAAGATCATAACCCTTAGACAAAAATCTCGGGCTCAACTACTGCCTATTAGCCCACTGTTTGACACTTCAGGTCGTCACTGGAACAGAGGAGCTGTAAGTTATCCCCGTGTACCTCATCGGCCACCGCACTGTGCACTGGGAATGTATTGAAGTTCACCCCAGGGGGTGGCTCCTTCGAGTACTCCGTCGATCACAACTCGTCCACTTAATGCATTACACCACAGTGCTATGCCCTTGTGCGTGACAGATCGATCTATACTTTTTGATCGGTTATTAGTGGCTAACACCCCTTATCCGCAAAATTACACGAGATATGGGTTTTATTCGGTGATTCACCTTCAAGGCGATTCTCTTACTTAGAGCGGCAGACCAGCGTTGTAACAGCTTGTATTAAAATATCGGTTGGTTTTTAAATCGCGGGAAATTGAATTAATATTCAACAATCTATCACAGAAGCAAGCATTGGGAATTTTAAAATGGTCTCCATATTGGGGAATCAAATCTCTGTTGACAGCCGTAATTACATGTTTGAAAATGACCGTTGCTCATGATCGCAGGTAATATTGTCCTGTTTGGCTGTAATCATCGATCTCTGCGAGGGTTGTCTCGGGAGCCAGGGACAGGCAGCTGGCGCAATGTTATCGTTATACGAGAGGGAATCGAGGGAGAAATGCACTTGCGGCCTTTTAGATGTTACGCTTAACCCACAAAACAAACATAAAGCATCATATGTCTTTGTATCATTTTTTTTTCTTTTTGGATAAGAGTCAAGATTTTCTATTGTGACTGACATATTTTTATCCTATATATCCTATTATGAATTAAGCGCTACCTGCCCATGCTATTCAAACCTCAGACGTCAAGCAAACCTCAAACCCCAAAGTTGCATTTTAATGTTGTTTCTGGATACCCGTGTCTACACACATCTTTGAATCAGGATCAAAATTTCTAGGAGACTTTAGTTCCACAGGCACAACAGCACTTTCACGGCCGTTTATACTAGGAGAAGGACGGGAAAACTCCGGTGCGAGGTAGGTCAGCGTATTGTAAAGCGCGTTTTAATTTTGTTTTAGTTGACTGAAACTGCTCTGGCGAGTTTCTGAAAAGTTGGAAAATAATGAAAAGGTATTTCTAAATCCTTATTTACGTGAAGTATAATTTGGTAGATGCTTTTCACACTCACAACTATTTTACATGTATTATTGACTACCATGACTTCGAAATGTTCACAATGATTTCAAGTCGGAATATTGTTAGATTCTATCATTTTACAAAAATAAATTATAACTGATCACGACACGAAGTATTATTCCGACCCCTTAGATTTAATGATGCTACGTTATAACTAATAACAAGACACCAGGTGCAGCGCAATACATCAGGCAATAATAAGAGGTCAAAAAAGGATAGATAGATAGATAGATAGATAGGATGGAAGAAGAGACCAACTGACCGACCGACAGGCAAACAGATAATAAGCGAGTGTACAAGACATACAGATATATAAACATTAAAAAGTTGGAAAGTAAATTAGAAAAAAACTGATGCACAAAACAAAATCGATATCAGTTATATTATCTTGATTTAACATTGTAAAACTCCGGCGACCGGAATGTGTGCCGGCTGGTTCGGTGACATGTCAAACTTAAGGCGTGGTACACTAGCAGTTGGCGATCACGCAGCATGTTGTGTAGGTTCATTTATACAAGCTGTGTGGATCACGCGTGCTTTAATAGTACATAGTGTTCGTTATTTTACGGGGAACAAAGTACGCAACATCGGGGGCGTGGTAACTTATACACGCCGCACGATAAGCGCCTCACGAAAAACTGCCAGGGGTTTGTTGTTTTTGCCTCTCGGTGGATTGTGTTCTTCTTCGCATTGGCAGTGTATCAGATTTCTACAGACAACTGGCCTATCTTCTTCACTGAGTGAACGTCTTTTTACCATGTGTTGCACGGCAACCTGTTCATGACAACTGGCATCTAACAGAGCTGTTAAGACAGTTCAGAATTTGAAATCTCAAACGAATATCTGCATCCTTCATTCTTGGGACGTTTAATTTTGTCGTGTAGTATGATATCTTTCAGCGACTACCGTTAATACATCAGCAAGAGCGGAATATTTCATTTTGTCCATCACCGGCTGGATAAATCCATGTGACGTCTAAATTCTAACCATGGGTGCGCCAAAGTTGCTTGATGAGCTGTCCAAGGCAGAGTCAGGCCAGGCTACAGTAGGGGCCCGTTACAGAATTAAAGAAGAAGATGGCAGTAGGCGTGTGTACCAGGCAGAACAATGCAGTTGCGTCCCCCCTCCTGTTTTCATTCTTGGAATCACTTTACTTGAGGTAAGAGGTTCTGGGAGGTGTTACAGGACTACAACTAAATTTTTTTGTTGCTCATAACGCTTATACATGTATCTATTTTTAATGTCGTTTTATAGAAACACAATGCGAGAGAATACAACACGTAGAATAAGCGTAAATACTTGATTGGCAAGTGTGATCCATGAGTCATGATATGAACATTGTTTACACATAAATGTGAGTTTTTCAATGTCAGGGTATACGCTTTTGATATCGGTCTTAGAAATCGTAGAAAATGGATCTTCTTCATGAATTTTGCATGAATTTTTCTATAAAACTATTTTCACCACACCTTATTAACCCAATGAAGTGTCGACCTGGCAACGATCGTATTTACGAAATAAAATGTGAAGGGGTTTTTACTAGGAACAATGAAATTAACCAGATAATGAAAATAAAACACACAACTGATTTACTGCGTTTTACTTTCGATACATCCAGTGTTTTTAAAGTGTTTATTGATGCCGTTTGATCGAAACGGTCAATTACAAAAATTTAAACAATGATGAATGAATAATTGAGGCATCACTTAACTGTTTTAAGTACTTTCCCACTTCCTTTTCTCTCAAACTAAATTGACTAACTGAAATTGAAATCAGCCGTAGATTTGCTTTCAAAATTGATGCTTTGAACTCGAAACAGGACCAACGCGCTTACTGAGCACCATTTACTGCTGAAAATCCGCCAAGGCAGCAAAACCTATGGAGTAATATGAACCAATAGATAGTGAGAGTAGATAACAACCTACGCCCTCCCACGGGGCAGCATAATTGAAAAGAATTCGATCTGTGGATTTCAAAATTCACTAAATAACTTCCTCAAGAGCATCTAATAAATGAATTATCTTAAACATTAGACCACCGTGTAAATAACAAAGCAGACACGACTGGGCACTACACATATGCGGGTAGTCAGCTGGAAAACTTGGCGGGATTCGTGGGATTCAGAGTGGGGGAAAAAGGAAAGAGTAAAAAAATAACAGAAACAGAGGAAAACAAAATCTCCAACATTGTTTACGTGCTCTCCAACCACCTACCATCTTATCTGCCATAATCAATAGAAACGTTAATTTGGGTTAGACAACAGTTAAGACATATTTAAGGCAGCAAAACCTATGGCGTAATTTATATTTAAGGTTCTTTAGAGATGTTTGTTGTTTTTTTCTGCTTGATCAATAGATAGGGTAATTGTCTTACACATGCAGCAGTGTCATTACTCACGTTTTTCCGATTTTTCGTAATAACCGCATGAGTGGAAAGTGAAAAAACAAAATAAGCTTATATTATGAACTGTTTACTGGAGTAGGAGTACACATTCGCCTTTCATCCACCCATTAAATTTGTGTTTTTATTACGATTTCTTTTTAACTTTATGTATCATATTTACTTTTATTTCTAGATTCTCTTTTTCGTGTACAGCCTCAGTGGCAGTTGTGACAGAGACCGAAACGCCATACCCATCATTCCCAACAGAGACAGTATTGTCGTATACAGATCCGATAAAAAGCGAGAATTATGGAGATTTGTGTGTTACGTTCTTGTGCACGAAGGGTAAGTCCCTCGAATATTTTCCTTTTTTTTTTTTGTACCTTTCTTAAGTTTCAGAGAAATTCATGCCCTGTTTACGAAAATGATGATTGACCCTCCGAATAAATAAGGTTAATGGCATCAAGAATACGGACCCGAAACTTATATTTCTTATGAACAAAATATTATCAGGCCAGGTTTTTCTTTTACTGAAAATTACTTTAAATACAGGTATGTGTAAGTATAATGATAGAGGCTCAGTTCTTGTGATGTAGTGGGCGTTGGAATAACACTGTTAAATGCACCATATATGCAGTAGGTGTTTTGCTGACCTTTTTAGAAGTCAATAATTCAATGTTATCAAAAAGAAAAAAACAATGTATATTAACCTTACAAAATATCCGAAAGACATAGAAATTATACATGGCAGTACAAATAAATGTAACTGCACTCTTCCTCTACCCTCTACCAGGGTTACAGATTGATTTTTTTATTATATATTCACAGACGTGTATCTGGCTAATTCATGGCATGATTCTTTGCTGTCGTGTTGAAAAAAATGCACATTATCAATCTATGGCTCTGGTAGACAATACTCTTCCCCGCTTGAAATATCACAAGGGTTGTAGTGTGGTTGCCCTCGCAGACGATGGTTTGGTTGGCCTTCTAAATTTCCCCCGTACGTTACATTCATTTTATTTGTTTTTATACTTTTACATGTAATGCTGTCACATATTTGGTCCTTTTCTACCTCTGTTCAGGCCTACAGCAGTTGATACCCTGAACCTTCCACGTACATCTACTCATATTTTAGGTGGATGCACCTCTTTTTCAACATGGTTGTGCAGCTTCTAATAGGTCTTCCCTTAGAGATGATCCACGGCTCCGTACGTGTGTGTATTGTATACACGGCAGGAGTGGTCGGAGGTAAGCTAATACATTGTATTTGTAGTCCCACGTTAGGCAGAGACAGGTTGCCCCTCCCCACTTTTGCAAAAATGACGAACCGCCTCTTTCATCGTCCAAAAAAAAAAGAAAAAACGCCCACTTCGGGGGCCAGATAATCATGTTTCATAAACTTCAAATTGTGTATGCTTGTATCTCGGCCTTGAAGAAATGTGTACAGCACTGTGCATTTACATGTAATGCAAAAGTTGCCAGCGTGACGAAAAGTCGGTGCATAGATATTTCCTGTAGGCTTTGTTAGGTTATTTCTATGGATATTTCCAAGAAACTTACTATTCATAAATACATGTATTGTCGTTTAAACTGTATCCTATACTCTAATCAGCAAAGTACTGACAACTTGGTATTTTTTGCCAAACAATTTTATAAACAACGAAAATTACGCATGCAAATAAGATACAGAAACGTTTAAATCTTTTGAAAACGTTACGCTTTTCAAAGCACTTCAAGCACCTCGTATGTCTCAGGCTACATGATTAGTGCTTTTCTTTTCTCATAATTTTTCTTTTCTTTCTTTCCTTTTTTCGTTAGCTTCGCTCGGTACTACCATCTTCCTTCAAAATGTTGTGTTAATAGGAGCCTCGGGGGGAGTGTATGCGCTGCTGGCAGCTCACGTAGCCGATGTGATACTGGTGAGTACGGCATCATCAAAGACTCTTTTGAATCTTAGACGGCTATTTTGCTTCACAAAGAATCTTAAAGGTCGTGTAGCTCGTCTTTTCAGTCTTTTAAGCCCCTAGGGCAAACTGCGATAGTTTTAATATTGACAATGATATTTACTCACTCTGTTAACTGTAATCTATTTAGGTAGACCTATATTAACTATATTTATTGTAGGCCAGTCTTTCAATAAAAGTGGTGTCACCTTCCGGCTGTCCGATTTTAACAGTCTAAGCTAAGCATTAAAACTGACTTTTTGTTGAATGGTGAAAATTACAATCATTGTCACCACTACTGCATTAATCCCTGCAAAGACTACTGCATTTTACCAACTGAAATGGAGTGCGACGGTTAACATGGCTGTCATTATCACATCTACCGCATTAAACAGAACTGTCACAGCGGCAATCCCTACTCTTGTAGCAGTCCTAAATCATCCCAGAATTCACGTAATTATTGTCAAATCTACCGCAAATGTCATTGTCATCATGGTGAACATTACAAGAAGTAATACTTTATTTACAGTGACATCTTGTCATTGGTACAGTACGGCAATGCATCACAGGACAGCAGTAGTGGTGAATAGAAATAGACCTGCAAATCAATAAAAATCATCATATGTATAATTACTTATCACAAGCAATACCAAACTACATGAAATATCGGGATCCTAACGATGATCATTCTAGTTACTGTGACATTCACACAACATACTAGCACAGGCGGTATCCTTTGGTCTCGTATAATGTATTTTCTTTTATTTCCAGAATTACTCCGAAATGGAACTAGGATTTTTGAAGATAATTGCAGCCATAATAATAGGTAATACAACGTGATTGGTGGTTTCATATTACATACATTTACTTATTTAAGTTACTTCCCACCATCACACTTTTTATTCATCAAAGTTTGATGCAGATAAAAAGCCGCGGCTGTTTCATCGTTGTTATATGTGTTTTTCTGTCTCTTTTAAAATCAACCAGATGTTCAAAACATATGAATATTGTAAGTACCATATCTTTTTTTTCTTTTCTTTTTTCTCGCACAGCTTCGACTGATACCGTTGCGCTTCTTTGGAATCAATATTTCGACGTCAGACGTAGTGACCTGAAAAGTTCTTCCTTTTCCCAGACGTACATAGCACACCTTATTGGGGCCGTCTCTGGGCTTACAATGGGATTCATCGTACTGAAGAACTTCCAACCCAGCCCCCATAGCAAGGTGGTCTGGTGGTTGGCAGTGGTGTCGTACGTCTCTAGTATGCTGTTCGCCATCTGGTGGAACGTAGACCTTGGATAGCACCAGCTGTTGATGTGTCTTCATTTCTCGTTTGAAACTTCACGTGCTCTTTCTTGGTGGCGTTTGAATTAAGATGACTGTAGCGAATGCGTGTAGCTTTGAACTTTCTGATTTCATTTTTGTGTGGATTTTAACTTCAAGGTATATGTATCAGTTTGGGCTCGTAAAAACTCTTTTGGACAGACGCTGTATATCTATATATTTTTCTTAAAAGCCAAGCTGCATTCATATCTTCATCTCAAAAGCTTTTCATTGTTTTCCGCCTTTTAGTTTTCGCATACTAAAAGAATATTAAATGTGAATTGGTGCAATAAATAGAATCTATCCATTGTTTTCCGTACAAGGCACTGGGTTTTACTCGGGTATTGGGATTCTCTTTTTGACGGGGGCGGATTCGATTAGATTCGCTCAAAAATTCTAAAATAGCAGACAAAAATAATCTTACTGTAATATGTGGGTACAGGGAAGGGGATATTGCTTAGATTGGTCAGGTCTTGCTTGTTACGCTCTATCTTGGGAGGGAGAGGAGGGAAATGGGGGTACCCCCGAAGTAATGAGACCACGTGACCCACTGTGCCAAGCCTTGGACCCGCCATTGGCTAGCCTAAACGTTTATTTTTGACTAAACATTAAACGAGTCGGCTAAAAACGCAATTTTCGTTGCCTTCAAATTAAGAGTGTTAATAACTGTATATTCGTCAAAAGAAAAACCTTATAATACCACAAAGCGGTTTCTTGTTTTTACTAAATTATGGCTTCAAACCTAGATGTTTAAGGTGAAACATCCAAATCTTGAGTATTTAAAATAGATGACAGAGTACTATTGAAGTGACCGTCATCAAAATGGACATACTACTTTTTATTTAAGCATTGTGAAATGGGTTGAAAGGCAACCAAAATCAATATCTCAAGATTTAGAATATAGAACGCACTAAGACAAAATACAATAATCCCCACCAGCAAGTTCTATAATGCTTACATGGAGTCTTTGTCAAGATGCCATCTATTTCAATTTAAATGCCAAAGAAATTCATTACTTATTATGGCATACACATACATACATACATACATAGACACATTAAAGATACGAATTTTGGTACACGCGCACACATCACACCCGCACACGCGCTCTTGCATGCATGCTTATTTAGAGAATTGTACGGGTGCTTCCCTCGTACATAAAGTTGCGGTTAATACCAGCACATGTATTCTATACTACCGTTAGGCAGCGTGGCGAGCTACCTCAGAAATCTATCCTCTACTCCTAAGGGCCTCATGAATATCCGTTTGCCGGAAAAAATCTGTGAACTTAATTGCTTCGCACAACAATTGGAATAGAACTAGCTCAAGATCGCCTTTTTATAGGGTTTGTGTTTTCTTGTATTATTCATTTAGTGCCTTTGTATTCTAAAAAACCATGAAATTAACGATTGTGTATCACTCTTTAGCAAGTAATTTGTTAAATCAGATTTATTATCACAATTAAAAGAACTATTAAAAATAATGAGGGGAAATTTCACTAATAAATATAACTAATCCGTTTAAAATGTGACCCAAAACTGCCTCGTGGAACTTGATAAATCTTCAGCGAATATCTAAGAGCTTCCACGACCAAGATTTTTCAATAGTAACTTTCGAACAAAGCCATTTGTCGAATATGTGCTATTGTTTCCTAAGCAGCCAGGCCAAGCCTGATCGCCTCATGAAAATATTTTCTTCCTTTGAGACCGATCTAATTCAACGAAGGAGTAACTGTACTGAAATTGCTTGTATTATAATGGATGGTATTCTGACGGGCGCGGAATCCCTAACATTTTTCAAAACAATTAGATAATTTCAATACTTGGTGGCATACAGTGTAGCGCTGGAGTGGAAGACATGGCGATCGGTGCTGAAAATGGAGAGCGGGTGAGTTATGGCTTAAGCTGGGAAGTGGCTATGTTAATCCTCGTGGAATGCTTTACATTAATCTGGCTTCATCTAGTCCCGATGAGTGTGATTGATTTACATTTTGCAATATCTGTTTTCAGCAGCGAGTTCACCTAAGAGACAGGTAAGAAAGAGCTATGACCTTTGAATAGGAAAGTTGCTGTGTATAATCCGAGGAAAGAAATATAGTGCAGAAATGAAAATATTATGCAGAAATCTCGGCATGTTACTGGTAAAGCAACTCAGCAAGAATGCAAATAATTGTGTTTGTGGGAAACACCTTCACGAAAACTGTAAGAATGCAATGTAGCAGCTCTCGCAAAATGAAATCAAAATGGAAATGGCTTGATCTTCCAAGGACACGTCTCTCACTGAGATATATGTTGTTCTCAGAGGGTATCATGAGACGAATGATCTTTTTTTTTGCAGAGATAAAGGGGGAGATGTACTATGCATTCGTCACATGGTTATCATGCTAAAAAAGCCATAAGACAAAGCATTCCACAAGTTTTGACCTTTATCAGACCTAAACCGCTCTTCACGATGACATGCCGTTGTTGATTAATTTTAACTTGAATGTGGAATACTTCATCTTAATGATTTCTGTTTAAGTCTAACATAAAGATAGAACGTATAATATATATTTGGGGGCAACCATTTTTGAACAGACTCGACAAAAGAACCATTTGGTTCACGTGGTATTATATACACTTTGTCCAAGAAGATTGCTGCAGCCTTCCATATTTGTGAATTTCGCGTAGATTTCTTTTTGCTTGACTCGAAAAAATTTCGAACGGAACGTCATTAAAGATGCACATTGCAAAAGATATTCATTCTTAATAGCGACACTTGCATGTCTCCCTTTTCAGTGAAAAAAAACCCCTTAAATTCAAAACTTACTACATAGTATATGAATCTGTCTTGAATGCAATTGATTCTCAATACTCAATACGCGTTTGTGGTCAATGCTCAAATATGCTTGATGCTTATTGGGCACTTGTTGCACTACATAAACATCATCACGAGTATTGAAGGCAATTGGCCAACTATGAAATAATAATAATAATAATAATAATAATAATAATAATAATAATCTTTAGGTGTACCAACCTTTTTGGGAACAATTATATCAATTCTCCCTAAGCCTCATAACCTAAATTATGACACGTTTACGGACACAGGGATGAAAATCGTATTGATTTTTATCTTATGATGGGTTACAAGGGACAAAAGCTTACTGTGCATTAAAACCGCATAAGGTACAGTGTATCTAATCGGACGTGAAGGACTTCCTTGCAACCCCACAAGAAATTTAGTGCCATGTAATATAAGATATTGAATGTGTTTCTATGAATATGGCATTAGTGGGTTGCGGAAATAAAGGTCGGTCTAATCAAAGCCTCCTTTTTGCCGTAGACGCTTTAATGCCTTAAAGAGTTCTAGATACGGAGACATACCTTGGATTGTAGCACTGGCAAATATTAAAGAAAAAAGAAGGGAAAACAGGGGTATATTTATTTCATAGCTATACAGATTTATAAAATTATTTAGAAATAAGTCTATGAACAAAGTGCTATATTTCACACACACACACACACAAAAAAAAAAAAAGACTAAAAAAATATTCAGCCAATGAGAGGCCGAAAGCGATCAAAGTATTCTTAAAAAA
This sequence comes from Lingula anatina, assembly GCF_001039355.2. Next base: position 22,884 of record NW_019775559.1, on the reverse strand, counting down.
GTTTAATCACTTTAAAGACAGTGTGGAGGTTTCGCAACAAATACCGCAATCATAGTGGTTATTTTAGTTGTGCGGCCGAGCAAGATTCTAGTCATATTCTGTTTCAACATCGATGAGTTCTAATGATGATACGATACAAAGTACATGTGTCTGCTACATCTATGCTCTATACAAGACTTCATGTGGACGAGAAAACCGATGAGGCTTTGGAAACTTGATTGCGAACATGTAACCGATTAACCTGACAGAAAGCTTTAGAAACCTCGGTGTTTTCACATCAATTTAAGTTGACATTTAAGATAGATGTCTTTTGCGTGTCACACTGAGTAGAGGTGGCAGGGTGACACTTCTTTTTCTCTATCTTCAAAGACAGATGACTCATCGACAATAAAGAAGTAGATTAAAAAGATACATCCTTTCTTTCAAAATCATACCATTGTCTTTCGTGGATCATCCGTGTAATGGCGGAGAAGACACACCTATTATATAGGCTAATACGTATTATAAGAATTGCCTCCTCATTTAAAGCTTGCATGAACTCCATGAGAAAAACATCACGACATTCTGGTATAATAGCAAAGTGGGGAGAAGGCGGTTATGTCCAGGCATGATCAGATCGGTTTTCACAAGAAGCTTGAATCCTTACTTCAGGAAACAGTGACGTGAATGCAGTGCAGCCAGTCCATTCTCTCGGTCCTCCCGGAAATCGCAAATTCTGTTGACCGCTTAACGCCGGTTTAAAGGGGGTTGTACAGCAATGGTTAAAATCAAGTTACTACTCTCAATGTCCTCAAGGGGCACAATTAATGTCGCTATAAAATGTTTTTCTTCAAACAGCTCTAAAAGCAACTTCATTATAAGTAATCTCGGCCACAAAAGAAGTTAAACGTCTTCGATTATTGCCGCTCCTTAGAAAAATAATTTTAAGACTTAGATGCGAATGATATTCACAGTGCTTAAACGATGGACACGACCACATCTACATCACCAATAATTTCATTTTAGCGAGACACCTTAAATTCCGTTGACAATATCATACAGCCACAGAATGTCCACAATTCATACTTTTTAACAGAACTCGTGTCCTTTTTCTATTTAGCTAAGCATATATACTGTACCCTCTACCAGGGCTGCATCTATTATTGTGGACATTTTTGCTGTGGTGACAGAGATTGGCCACTTATTCAACCAGAGACATATCTGTTAATATCTAGTGAAAAATCATTCTGTGGCCCTGGTAGAGGGTAAGCATACTGGCTGATATTCCAAGTCTGTCATTTAAAAGATGCAATTAACAGCGCGTCTAAATCTCATGTGTTAAGATGGAAATGGTTCTGAATCGAATTAAGTGACAGCTCAGTAATCAATCGAGCAGAAGTCTACATAACATGAATGAACAGATATACCGAACCAAACTGTGTGAACTTAAAGGGCCTAATTCTGCATGGATTTCTATATGTTAGATGTCAGAAATGATATCAAATGCCAATGTGGCAAAATGCCCAAAACGCAGAGTGAACGTGTCTACTAAATGTTGCGTCTAGCTCACAGTCAATCCTGCTTGATGCTAATAAACCTTTCTGTCTTTAGCCTTTCCCCATCTCGCAGTTAATTCACGTCTAAAAGCATCGAACTAATGACTGCTCGTATTCAATCGAGACATTTAGAGATGAATTAAACATAAGCCGAAGGCTGACATAAAACAGATCTATGGTGACTTACTATCAATCAAACGCGACAAAAAAAGCATAAGGAATAAAAGCCGTAAAAATGCGTTAAACGTAACCCAGGTCGCGTTCAGAACGGCTTTAAGAAAAACAATTTCAGTTTAAATGCCGGGAAGAGAACGTTGGATTGCACGTCCCGCTACGAAATCCCTCTGCAACCCCAGAGTTGAGTGGTAACATTATGAGTATGGCGAAATAATAGAGAACACAGCTGATTTTATTTAAAACGTTTCTTTCTAAAACGGTGCTGAACACGGCCTTTTTACTTCTCCATTCGGTGATAAAGCAACCATTTCCTGTTGGCTCAGAAAGAGATTGCCTTCTTTAATTTAATTGCAAAAAGTTTTAAATGCAATAAACAACATTATTAAAGCATCGATGGAGATCTGAAGGCTTATTAGATAGTGCATCTCATCAAAGAGCGACACGGAAATGGGACTAATATCTGGAAGAAACTAAAATTACTCCATTTAACGATCCCATCCAACTTGAGATCGAATTTTTCATACATCTGAAAAGCAAAAACACAGCCGTGCTCAGTGGGTCGATGTGCATGACGTCTCATAACATTAATAAATCGCAATATGAGTTCTGTTTTGCAAAGAAGGCATACACACCTCATTATCTACGACACCTACTTGTTTTTATTACTTTTCAAGATCTGGGTCTCTTTTCCACTTTGGTTATTTTCTTAAAGGGATGTTGTGTGACCGGCGTGATATCTGCAACGATTCTGTATCATTTCCGCACACTTTATGTCACGAATCCCATTATTCATATCATTTCATAAAGTTGTCACAGAACGAAGTGGAACAGAAGAAAATAGAATAAAATCACCGCGTTCGCATGCAAAAAGGTCAATTTCTATCACTGTACTTTTTATGTCTAGTCATTGTATAGGCGTTGAAATGAACTGATAGAGCAAAGGTGGTGGCCTTTTCTTCCGTGCTTTCTTTGCTTCGTCATGTCTAACATGTCGTATCAACCAAACAACTTTGGAAGTAGTGAGCCTTTTCTAACGGTTTCTCTATATTTATTTCTGTTTTTTTCCTCGTTTTTCATATAGACACATCTGAATGAAAAAAAAAAAGGTTTTACAACTATGAAGCAGAGTGCCATTCATTGTGGTGGACATGCAAGCATTTTTCTTCTAAATTAATCGTTTGGATGATAGATCGAATGATCTAAGAATGAAGGACATACTATTTGTTTATCATTTATTTTTGTGTTTACGCCAACTTCAAAAATGTTACTTAACAAAGTCACGTGGCGTGATGGATTCCAGAAAGGGCATTGTGCAAACCACACAGAATAAACAATAAACAAAAACACGTTACAGTACACGTTTTATGATAACATCATAAACTTGTCAACGTTTTCTAACCAATTTTGACAAGCGGCATATTCTATTAATTCAGTATTTTAAACAAAGGCCTCTGATTTAAGAACATCGAGGCGTAGGATGCAGGGTATTCAAATCGTGAACCAGTGCTTGATTAGAATGCCGCAGGTGCACGTCGTATTCTTCACAAAACTGATCGACTTTTCAAAATTTTAAAAGCCAGTTAACAAAATGCCAGATATGATTGAGTGGAGGTGTTTAGTGTTATGTTTAGAGAACAGCTAACTCTAACCGCAGTCTATAGTAATTATGTCTCTAGACAAACCGGCAAGGTGAACATTCACATTCACAAAGAAGACAAAAACACATACGTACAGTAGATCTGGTGACTTCCTGTTGATATGAACAGGGTAAACAGGGTTAATGATATGGATTTATGGACATCCACGTTTAACTTGTGCATTTTATAACTTATTTCCATGGTTTTTACAGGACCCAAATGTAAGATAATATTGCAAAAGCTTGGGTTTCTGGTACGCGGAATTGGAACCGTCAGGGGATAAGGCAATGGGCATTTTAATGCTCTCCCACTAAAGACACTAAAAGGAAGGACGTGGAAATCACATTTTTATACATTAAACTAATGGAATACTTATCAAGCTGTTGTCTCATAAAGATTCGACCACATATCCAGACGACGTCTGCCACCATTTCGGCTGCTTCTAAATTAAGTGGTTGCATTTTCCTGCCAATTTATTAAAAAGTTAAAACTATACAACAAAATTAATAAATGCTGCAAGAACTCTTGTAGAAGTAAACATACTGGCGAAGCGTGACGAGATATCCGAAGCAAATGATTACATATTGCATTTACATTATATGAAATACAAAACTTTCGGCGATATATCCCTGTTACCTCCAATGATTATGCGAAGTAAACGCCGCTGAATGTACATGTAGAAGTGGTGGCGGGTAGTCTTTCCTCCAAAGCTCAACCCGATAGTTTGTCCGTTTATGCCAAAACATAACACTTAATTATTAAACATAACAAATGTTTTTTTTTTTTTTTTACAAATTTGAGGTACAGTGTATGTAGGGAAAATAATACCATGTATTTGTGACATGCACAGGTCAAACAATGACATACGTTTTTTATTCACACAAAACGGCGAGCCTTAAAATGAAATTAATCAGCTTATTGGAAAATATGCTTCAAAAGTGTTAACAGTTATGTGTTTGTTAAATTTTTTCAGAGTTTGTCAAAAGGATAATCAAAGCGGGGGAAAAACGAAGAGCAAGCGCAGAAAGAAAACAAACAACAAATTCAAATATTGCCTAATGCAAGAAACCGTGACGAAGTTTTCAAACAACGCAAAAGATGATGCGAAACAGACTGAATACTGATGCTGAATATCTGCATTGCAGCTTATGGCCGACGTCAGAGATGTATTTTCATTGGACAGTTGGACAGTTTACGTATATTCAATTACAAACCATTGCCTGTTTGGGGGGAATCGATGAATGCTGCCATTAACAACACCTTTCTAGTCTTAATCACCCATCATCTATTTGCACGCAAGGTGTCTCTTTAATTTCTGTCGCGTTTAGTCTTATTAAAACATCGATAGAACTAAATTTGAGGATTGTTGAGGACAAAACAGGAACTTGCGTCGCACCTCCCACACGAAGAGATTTTGGCTTAAAACCTTGTTTAAGGCACTCCAGCTTTCCATTCAGCGATATTTAAGTTCATGTCGTAGGGCACTTTATGTTGAAGATAAGCATGACGATAATTCAATTTCCGTTGCTTATGTGTGTATGTTCAGCCATTGTATCTGGATTTGTTAATGATGACATCAAACATCTACAGCATTTTGGCTCCAGTTACAACGTAAACAGAGATTTACTTCGAACCGTGATTATGTCAGTGCAAGGAATATTACATTTTTTTTCGGAAGAAATCGAAAACGTGAATCTAGATGCGATAATCGGTACCAGAATTGCAGATGGTAAGACGGATGTTGAGAATTAATCATAGTAAAGTCAGTCTCTCTGGCTCTCTCTTTTAGTAAATGTAAAAAGAGCATTGCTGTCTTGTGTCGTTCCCATGTCAAGGTTTTTAGTACTGTTAAGAAATAATGTTAACTACATTTAGAAAACAATTTATATAGATACGATTTAATAGTTTACTAGAGTTGGCATTTTACCTAGGTTGTTAATCACCGTTGAGAAATCACACCGTTTCCCCTACGTGTTACTTGTTACATTGTATCGATTTTCAAAAACTTTTTAGAATATTAGGTCGGCTTGTGTCAGATTCAGTCCATGTGCATGAACGATTTTTAAATCAAAGGAACAATAAGTGACAAACTCTGGGATGCATTTGACTTCTTACATAACACCGAACATTATTGAACCGATTCAGTCAGCCAAAAGAACATGGCTTTGTTACGGTGAAAACTACCGGGGTGCTTTGTTGCATGAAGATTAATGAGGCTGAAGACAGTGGATATGTACTAATTAACCTGCATTTTCTTCTCTTAACTCGTGCCATAGACATAAGATTATGTACCACAATTAAAACTATGGTGTTGAGAATTGAATTTATCACATCATGTCCATTGTACATTCTATTCTATACCATTTCTTTATTATGAAAATATTTTGAGCAAGTTGAACGAGTATCGTTATAAGTGTTGAGATGCCACATTGTCGTTAATCACAGGGTGTTTCACCCCTGGCAAAATTTTTATCTCTACCTTTGGTCAGTCTTGTCTGTTGGCCGTAGGTTTTGTTAATTTACAGCAAAAAAGAATTCATAAATGATAAAACTTAGTATACAAAACGAAAGCTAAGTCACGCCAGTTAACATTAACCTAGACGTTGAACCAGCAATACGGGTGCTTTATGAATAATGTGACATGTAAATAAGAGGTTGAAATCATTTATTTGCTTGAAAGTGTGATACTCCTAACATTTTTAGTTACACATTTGCTGTGTTTTGTTTTTACTATCAGAGATAAATTGATAATTTTTAAAGTTATGAAATGCCATGCAATATAGGTAAAATGAAGTAAAAAGTCAAACATTTTAGCATTTCTCCAAATATTCTGATATATATATATTTGAAATTATACATTATACATTAAACATTTTAAGTAGCCCATGTACAGTACTCAAGGGTAGGCGAATCTTAAAATTTGTTGTTTTTCGCGTACCAAGACAAGAAGCACACACGAAATACGTGGTGACATCCCGTGAAGATTGTCACCATGTGACATCGATGACAGCTCAACATCAGTCCAACTGAAGAGGGTCTTGTAATAAAGTTGCGACACCCGTTTCAAATACGTATGATCCAGTAGTAGAGTCAATATCATTCCCAACATTATGTTAGATTGAAATGAGTTTTTCGTGGGAAATTTTTACCCCGGACACCTTAACAAAAATACAAAGGGCTGTGCCCCCATTTGGATCTGCCACTGGTTATATATTGATGATTGGGTATATCAAAGTCCCTTCCATTCAACTTGAGTTGTGTAAACCTAGGCCTATACTATGTTCTAGTACACTTTATTGTGTATTTTAACCTCTATACCCCGAGTTCCAAATTTTGCTGGAAGCTTGCCTCCACTATACTGGTACATCAGTGTAGCTCTGCTGTTTCCAGTACCTCGGGCTTATTTAAACTGTCCTGAGGCGCATTATGGAAGATGTTCAAAATCACCAACATTTTCTTTAAATAGGTGTATTGACGTAGTGAGGCCTTCTGTGATTTCCAGTGTAATTTCAAATTAGGGTTTGTATTAGGTAGGGTTTACATTAAAGCTTACTTCCTTCTAAATTATCTAGCATGCCATTAAGGTGTCATTCTTTTTATTTGCTTGAAGTAATGCAATAAATCATTAATGCTTGAACTATCCAACTAAACAAGGATTCGAAACGCTCTCATCATTTCTCGTGCACCTTAGTAGAATATTGGTGAGCTCACTTAAGCTCTAAAACTTTTCTTTCCTCCATTTTTACATCATTTATTTATTTACTTATTCATTGCAGTCTTTGTCTCATATTAACGTGTCCGTACCAATATGTCGACCCACTGATAATATTTAAGTGGTTTGTTTGTATAAAGAGACATATGTTAGTTTTCGTCTGAATATTATATGTGTCGTCTAGCCGGAGCGGCTGCGTCAATCCGCTCTTTCTTTTAAGATTTTTTCAGAATGTCAACGAGCAGCCAGGGACACCTTTATGCTCGTGCTTTGCAACAACCCTACCTCGCCTTTCTGAATACTTAGAAGACAGGAAATTAATGACTGAAAAAAAGGAGGCATTCAATCCTTCAGTAGTGCACGCTATACCTTTTAAAAAATCAAAATGTATATAGAGGCAGAATTATAGATGGTTTTAAACAGTTGTGGTATTCTTACCACCCCACCCACCCTTTTTCTTACTGAACAACTTTTAAAGATGTCTTTTTTTGCCATAAACCACATTGAAAAATTTTTTTTAGCCATTTGCCTTTGTTTCAATACATTCATATGTCCGTCGTTTGGATAAACACTTATTGCATGTAGGCGGTTAGCGTGAGTGTTAATCGGAAAGCGTCTTTGATAATTCATGCCCCACAGGATTAAAAGCAGCACCATTGGCACACAGAAGTATCCACCTTCAAACAGAAGTGGCTGATTTGAAATGGTTAATTCCTTGATTTGTAATTTTTGTGGGTAAATTTTCCACTTCAAAGATTTATCGTTCTTTTTATCTTTCTTCATGTTTATCTTTAAAGTTTAGGCTACATTTTGTCCTCAATGGTCATCCTAAGGTATTGTAAACCGCATGTGCTTAACATAGGTTTTAAGACCGCATCCCGGAATCCATTTGTGACAATAACTTGGTCTTGCTAGAGTGCATTAAATTTGCAGGCTTCGTTGCGTACTGTGTTAAGTGCTTCTACAGATTCTATAGCCTCGCTTGTTAACACTTGTTTTCCATGGAACCAAAACAAAGGGCTCCTTAGGCGCTTTGATCAGAGACGTTACCGTGATCAAATTGAGGTTGAAAAGAAGAGTGGTATCCTGAGTAACACATCCTATAAGAAACATTAACTGTTTGACCAAGCTTTTTTTACATTCCTCTGAAACTCAGGGCGAGAAGGGGTGATGCTGGGTTCACATTTCTTCCAAATGTATATTTTTGAGCATATGCATAGAAATTTGTATTGAATAAAAGGACCTTTCCCTCCCGAATGGCAAAAGGAGCACCTGGGTATATAAAAACGATTTACATCATTTCATGCTTTCTTTCATTTGTCTTTTGCTGATGAGAGAAACGTTCAACCATTAGGCGTCGAAAATAACATTATCCAGTAAAGGCATTGAATCTCTAAATGTCGCTTTCAGTGGTTTTTAGTATGGAAACAATATGTTAAGCTGAATATCTCTTGGAAAGGTCAATATGTCTACAAGCACGTGAAACAAGCCACACTCAGCTAAAAAACAATATTATTAACATGGAAGAAAATACTTGTGTATACTGTAATCTTGCATTTCCCTCTCTCTCTCTCTCTCTCTCTCTCTCTCTGCCCTTCCCCCCCTCCCCTCTCTCTCTCTCTCTTGTGTATCGGACGTGCGATTGGTTTTCAGTAGCAAGGGAGTTGTAACAAACCTAATAAGTTCAGGGTACGATCCCAATTGCATTCGGTTCCAAGCGGACACGCAATTAGGACATTTACATTGGCAGTGAGGTAATGCCATCACATACAATCTCAATTGTAAATTCAGTTTAAGGCTTGAATAGTTCCTTAAAAGATTTTGAGAGCATTCACAATGAATGTCACTGAGAGACCATTAAAGGATTACGCGGTCTTCCTTTCATGTAGGTCTCGGTCTTGTTATACCTCTGCTCTTCTCAATGTGAATGCTCTCTTAGTTGCCACTAGAAAGCTTCACCTGCCATCCAATATTCCAACACGATATATATTAGACGCCCCCCTCAAAACAGTAGAATTAACAATTAACAAGACATAGATCTCTAAGCTGCATCATGTGTGTATTCGGGTTCTATAATAGGGCGAATTTGGAATGACAACAGAGTATCTCGTGCAGCAATACTTAACCGACGATAAACTGATAAATAAGCCTAGATTGATGTCAGTCAAATTTGTTTGCAATCTCTCCTTCTCCCTCCCTCTCTCCCTCTCTCTCTCTCTCTCTGCCAACACGTAGGCCTAACTATCTCAGTTTCGAGACTATACACATCCCTGTGGATGACACGACGCTTCATGATCATGTTGAATTCTAAGGCATGGCAATGCCATGGAGAATAGAAAATCTTGTTTATCAATTACCACAATTGTCAGGTGGCCATCCATTTCGTGCGTCCTGAAGCGAACGCCGCTAATACGGAAAATCAATTAGCAACAAAACAAATTGAAAGAGGATATATGCAATCTTATCTTAAAATTTGGGTCTAGACACGGCGTCTTTTAGAATTTTTTGGACTATTGCTAGGTACCCCTGCTTGTATAAAGGGGGTAAGGCGCCTTTTGCTCAGTTTATTCCTTCTGACAGCCAATCGCACGATACAATTCAATCGGATCTTTCAAAGCTTGACTAATGGTCTTCAAGGTGGAAACTGGAGTTCAAACCTGATAAGAGTTGTGAGGTCATATTCTCTACCAAGGACACAGCAAATAAATACAGAAATTTAATATTATGTGACTTAATGATACCCCGGAAACCATCCATAAACATCTCGGATTCGTACTTCGTACATCTCGGATTCGTACTACGAATCCGGATTCGGATTCGTAGACTCCAAACTGTCTAGTGCCGAACATATTAGTTATTTAGCTACTAAGGCCCAAAAGGCCCTGAACCCTCTTAAGTTCCTGTCTCATAGTCTCCGATCTAGGCACTTGAACATACTATACCCTACAACGCCTACGTTCTGTCTTGTCTTGATTACTGCGACATCCTTTATCACTCAGCAACTAAAAGGAATCTTTCTAAACTTTCTTCTATACATTAACAAGCTGGTCTGCTTGTTTTTGGGTGCTCTGCCTGGTTCGAACGCACTTAAGGTTCTTAAAGTGTTGAACTGGGCTACTCTGGAAAACCGTAGAATAATGCATGCAAAACAGATTGAGTTGATTGAGTTCTCCACTCATCACAACATGGCTCCTACATATATAATCAGAGATTTCTTGTCTTTTAAAAATCCAATGATCTCGCAAACAAGAGAGTCCTCGTACAGAGATTACATTATCCCAGCTAAGTTTACTTTCCAGGGTCCTGAATACTTACTCTTATCGTCATGGAATAGTCTCAGTCTCGAACAGAAGTACACCCTAAATGTCGCGTCACTTAAGCATTCTTTGAAATGTGAACTCTTTCCTGGTTCGTTATCAACAATCACCCTAAAGTTAGAAAGAAAGAATGAAAAATATCTAAACCGTGCACGTGTAGATCTTTTGTTCAAATCCCAACTATATAACCACAATTGGAATTCGGTGAATTCTCCAAACTGCTCGTGTGGGAAACCTGAGACTATACGCCATTTTTTCTTCCAGGGCCCACTGAGGCAGTTGAAGTATCGTGGTTTTCATTTGTCTATTGAGAGTGTCCTGGGTGCTAACAATACAAACTTTAGAACGCAACTTGATAAGATTTCTTTGTTTTTACACGGTCACAAAACTTTAACAACTGGACAGAACGACAAAGTCTTTGAAATTGTTTCGTGGTTTTTAATTGATAATGTTTAAATTCTTTGACAAGTCCACCCACCCGTCTCCCTCTCCTGATCAGCTGGTCTGTCACTTCCCGCATACATCTCCCCGTGCCTAGGCCCCCTTCCCTGTTGCTCTCACCAATATTTATATGTGTTCTAATAGTGTTATCACAATTATTATTATTACTTCTATATTATCATACTTAACTCATTTATTTACTTTCATTTAAATTAACGCATTATTTTTACCTTTATATCGTTATAATTAATCTATTTATTTACGATTTACTATAATACCGCAGGCGAGCACATAATGTAATGCTGTGGCGACGTGCCGCCTGCTCTGAATTTATTTATTTTGTATATATCATTATTGTAGAAATAAATCTGTTTAAAAAAGTGCTAGACTTTCTGTGTAAAACAGCCTTGAGTCTTCCATGCATACTGCGGCATTAATTCCCATCAAAAATACCTGAGCATAATACAAGAAGTGCAAAGTAACAATCATCAGCGACATTTGCTTTCAGGGCTCTGACCCTCTTCCATTTAATTTGTTTAGCTGCAAACATGGTTAATGAATACTATGCTTCAACTGCGATATTTTCTTTCAAATTTCCTCCATGTTCAATTAACTCTTCTACAAAAGTTGACACTAGGGAAACGTGGAACTTAGGGTGCCTTCACAATGAAGCTATCGAACTAACTACTGCGCACTACTTCACGGGGACTCTCGCTGGATGCAATCAGATTTACAGATGAACACGCCTCCTCTTGTATCCAACGTACCTGTATAATCACTATTTTTTGTATTCTACTCAACGCCAAGATCTGTTAATCTTTTTACATTCAGCGAGAGTCTCCATGGAGTTGGTGAGCAGTAACTAGTACGATAGATGCATTGTGAAGGCACCCAAAAAGAGACAGTTCAACAATAACACGGAAACCACCGTTAGATTAACTCGCATTTATAGGTAAACAGTACATTTGTCTCTGTAACTAAATTGGTCTCATATTGCGTAGGTTAACACAGCACATGATCAACTCTCATGCACTGCCTCTTTAAATCTTTTTACACATAATTGTCTACTAATGTGAACGTAATTTGATGTTAGTATGCTATTTTCATGTTTCCGCCTCCCTCTGTACATGTGTAGGATTGTTATCTGTAGGCCTATATATATATAAGAAGGGAAGACTGATCACATAAAGATAACAATAAATGCGTGTTCGTCGTCAAGAATGTTCTGAAAAGTCTCCATATCTTCATGTGAACACATGTGATATATATGTAGACTCAGATTATTAAGAATTAGGCTGAAATACGACATTGCAAAATGCCTCCCCCTTTCCCGACTTTTCTTAACATACCGAGGTTGAGGGCCTCGGAGTGTGTGACTTCGTCATTTCTTGGAAAGATGGTGGAAAATCAATTTTTGTTTGGGAAGAGGGGAAGCATGCACAGACATCCTCTAGATCCTTGTACGAAAGCTGTCTGTGCATATTCCTGTATCTCTTGTTACAAGTTCTTTTAGGTGTTTGAACATTACTACGAGTGGTAAAAATGCCACCATATATCGTATATCAAATTATAACATGTTTAGCGGAGTGGTTTGAGCGTAAATGTTCTGACTCAAATTTCAGATCAAATGCAGCTACTGTTAGGAAAATACACAGGCTCTGTGGTTGCTTTGGTGGAACCAGATATTTTCAGTGATATACATGTCCTTCAACAGGCAGCGGAATATATAAGTAACACTGCAATACCCTTTGTACAAAAACAATCGCCGCGTTATTTCCATAGTAAGTATTACAAAGAATATTCTTATACCAGGGTTATTGATCTTACTCGAGTCCAATCATTCTAAATTGCAATTTTCAAACGGAGAGTAATTTTTCTTTTACTGAGGCAAATCTAAATTAATTCCTAGCACCATTGTTTGAATAATAGATATTTATTTTAAAGATGTGCTAATAACATATAAATTCTTTATCTTTGAAAGTATTATATGACTCGAGACATCATCATCATCTATTATTTAAAAAAAACTGAATGTGAAAAAAAGGTGATGCAACAGAAATGCAATAATGTTATTTCATTGTACAAGGAATCGGGGCAAATCTCAGGAATGGTTTCTGGGGGATCGAGTCAGAAAGTAAAGACATCGATATGACCAGGGCAGTAACACCTGCAATGTCCGGAGAAGCTATGCACGAAAAAGACTCCGATGACTGCCTGACAGAGTTATTTGGTACAACAGGGTAAGTGCGTTTCATATCAAATCACCGTATATATCTTTAAAAAAGTTATCATAATGATTCATCTTTGAAGTTCTACTAAAAAGATGTAATATCCTATCAAAGCTTTTAGGGGCCGAAATGATATTGCATCTATTAGGATATTACACCTTTTAAGTAGCTCTTCATAGATGCATCATTATGATAACTTATTTATAACAGGATAAATACGACACGTGCTTAGGGCGGTTTTCCAAAACTTGTTTTAGTGCCGTCTTTCGGAACTACATGTAGACGCTACATTGCTACCCCTACTACAATGTGCCGGGTACGTATTCAATTTGTCACTGCACTTCCACTCTCATTGCGTTGACTGCTTAATCCATGGATGGCAATCAAATATCTGCTATTTTGAGTTAGAACTAAGAAAAACAAAGACATATCCTACATGGTAGTTTAACTTTCTAAAAGACATTCCCTTGTGAGGACCAGAAACTTCTCCTTTGGAGAATTGAAATATCCCACAATACAGGGCGGATTGATACCGGGTCTTATGGAAGACGGTCAGTGTTTTTTAAGTTTACATTGACGGGCATCTAAATTTTCTGTCGGAAGGCTGTCAAAAATTAAGGATGGATAAAAAAACATTTATTATAGATTCTGCTATGAACCTTAAAATTGAAATGGGGATCGGAAATTACATGTAAAACAGCGGGTTACCGCCTAAGTAATGGAATGACAAGTGATGTTTTTATTGTTCTTTCTTGGCTTTGATCTAATTATTGTACATTTGGCCGTAAGAACATGCACTAAATCATCGATATATCAGAGCCCAAACAAATTATCTGTATGAAACTTTCATATATCGAAAAACGTGATGATTACTCACTTGAATGGTTTCATAATAATAGATACACGATAGAAGTTAAGTGATTCACAATGGTATATAGAAAATATACTTGTAGGAATGTGTAACTTACTCTTAAATTCTCCCTAAAGCTTTCTTTTCAACCTTTTGGAAATCAGTCTATTCCATTTTCATTTTTTTGCAATGTAAATAAGTTAACTACATGCACATGAAATATCGATTAAGACTCTTCAAATTATTCTAGTTACAGGATTAAAAACATGCTTTCTATGGTTTGCTGAGACAATTTAAGACATAGGATCTCAATTTTTTTCTTTTTCTTTTTTTTTTTTTTTTTTTTTTGGGGGGGGGGGGTTTAAACCATAACACATAAATGTAAGTTTTACATCAATAAGGCAATTGAATACAGGCTATCTGATTTTTTTTACATATTTGTTTCTTTATATTTTACAGTTTATCTCAAAACCCCTGTGAAATTTCGGATACTTGTTGGAGACGAATGACGTCACCGGGTTACCGTGGTTACTCTCTCTCGCACCAAATTTTCTATCTGGAAATTGGAGTTCAGGTATGTGCATGATGGCTTTAATTTTGATTTACCAATGAAAATTATCACTTTCGTCGTATGACAAGAGCGTCTTCTACATTTTAAGTATGGCTACACATGCAATTGAAGGAGCATCAGGTAATAGCTAGTCATGCAACGTAGGCCTATGTAAGACTGGGCGTCTTAACGCTAGTGCTGCTAGAAAAAAAGATTATACTCTCATTTTCAAAAAATTGATAACTGGTTAACTGCAGTTTAAAGATGCGTATTAGTAAGTACCTTTGTCCAATTATTGTCGCTAAATCCTACCACATGCCGCCATACAGTTTCAAACAGAATACCTAAAAGAAATACCTAAAAGCTGTGATCTTTGCACTGGACAGATTTTCTGCTCACATTCTGTGCTTTACAGACTGGAAGGAAAATAAGTAGATCTTTACGGCAAGAAATTTGAAGAAGGTGCAGTTTTAAAGCCTTGCTTGGTGTCCGGTTGATATTTAGCATGTGAATTTTATTTGTGTGCGCCTGTGAAACTGGCAGTGGTGATTTGTATACGTTACAGGGCAATTACTCACGCTTTATATGTATCTTTTAGAAAATCCCTGGTAATTCCTTCTTCATGCTTGCAGAAATTATTCTTTGAACTGTAATACATGTTATTTTTGTACACCAGCTTTCTCATACATGTTTGTTTTAAAAATTCTTTTGAAAATTTTTCATTCGTTATATTTTTCTAGGTTTTATATGCCCAGTTTATTAGTTACGATTGGCATCTGCTACTTGCTGTACCATTGAAAGTTTTTTAATTTTTTTTTTGCTATTTGTCTGTACATTTGGTAGCTTTGTTGCCTTGTTAATATTTCAAAAATTACTGTAGGCAGGTTGCCGACCAGCGATGGACGTGAAAATAAGAAGACACTATCAACCGAGTTTAGAGACATTAGCAGAAGGTTTCTGCGCAGCCATGCTTAGAGAAGCGGAGGCCATAGCGCGAGCTGGATTCCCTTTGAGGAGACGTGATCTTTTCATGGAAGAAGGTGGTGCCATTAATCTTTTTACAGCATATTCTTTTGTGATATATATGTTACTGCCTATCTGAAGCACAACTGAACATCAAACTATTGATTAAATACATAATAGGACCTGGAACCATGGACCTACCTGATCGGGGGATTGGCTTGGTGAATTGTGTGAAATACTAATATAGGCCTACTGATGTATAATTTTGCAACAGCTGGGAATACTGGTGGTGGAGAGTAGGAATTTGGGCCATTTTTGTCTAGATTATAAGTCAGATATATATATAACATATACCTCAGCTTTTTAACTCGCACTGTATTGGTATATGCTTTATAATTCACTTTTGTGCACGTATGTCATTTCCAGCTACTCTGTGTGGAATGCTAGGTTATCGACAGTTTTTCCGGTATCATTGGCTTGAAAATATCCTGAGCTGGCAGCGACGAAGTGGTTGCTTTGGGGACGATGCCATTGACAGTAAATTCATCGCACCGAAAGGTAAAGCAAATGGAAATTGCACATTGCAGATGGAAAAAAAAAAAGAAATTGGGGAATGGCTATTTTCTATACTCAATGTGAATAAAGATAACCCAATAACGAGTGCCTCTTGCCTGTTAATTTTCTTATCGAACACAAGTATCAAACACAAAGATGGCCGGAAACAAATGGGTGCCGTGTTGCTCAATCCATAAAATATTTATATTGCGCCCCAAATTTCGTTCTATTTTAGCAACAGGAACATTTATCAAAGATAAATAAATAAATAAATAAATAAATAAATAAATAAATAATAATTCTAGAACATAGACCTACAGTCACTAGATTGACTGTGACATATATTACTTTTTGTTACTATTCTTTTATTCTTCATTGTAGGGAAATCCATGGATGAAGAGTTTAAAAGAACGGTATCCAAGAGAGAAGAGCGCGTTTTGAGTGATCGATGTCTCGCGCACAAGACCACAGTCGCACTTGGTGCGCTGACGCAGTACATGCGATACTTGCTACTAGCCATGGAAAAACAACTGCAGACTATTTAGAAAAAAAGTCCGAAGCACTTAAGAATATAACATGTATGACATGGATGGGAGTTTATTGATTAAATTGTTAAATTGAACTCTTCTGACTTCACAGAACACTTTTGCGCGTTTACAAAACAGCTCTCCATTATGAAAAGGCGTATCGACAATAACAAAAATAGAAATAGAGGTATTCTTTCTTTTTAGTTTCTTTTCTTTTATCTGTTTATTATTTTCCATTTCTTTTAATATTTTTTCACGAAATTTAGTTTTACAGGGATAATTTCCATGATGAAAACGCTGTGATGTGTCATTAAAAGTTGTTTGTTGCTGACCAAGGTCCAATAAAATAACAATATGAAAAACAGTGTTTTTTTCTCTTGCTGGTGTGTTTATCTTCTTTTCGTTTTGCTTTTTACATATGTATGACGCCACAATACGATAGCCTTACAATGAATTCAGAAAATAAATATGTATTTTGTTACACAAAAGAGCCTGTCTGTCACTNTTTCTTTTTTTTTTTTTTTTTGGGGGGGGGGGGGGGGGGGGGTTAAACCATAACACATAAATGTAAGTTTTACATCAATAAGGCAATTGAATACAGGCTATCTAATTTTTTTTACATATTTGTTTCTTTGTATTTTACAGTTTATCTCAAAACCCCTGTGAAATATCGGATACTTGTTGGAGACGAATGACGTCACCGGGTTACCGTGGTTACTCTCTCTCGCACCAAATTTTCTATCTGGAAATTGGAGTTCAGGTATGTGCATGATGGCTTTAATTTTGAAAATTATCACTTTCGTCGTATGACAAGAGCGTCTTCTACATTTTAAGTATGGCTACACATGCAATTGAAGGAGTATCAGGTAATAGCTAGTCATGCAACATATGTAAGACCGGGCGTCTTAACGTTAGTGCTGCTAAAAAAAGGATTATACTCTCATTTTCAAGGTCAAATTAAAAAATTGATAACTGGTTTATTGTAGTTTAAAGATGCGTATTAGCAAGTACCTTTGTCCAATTACTGTCGCTAAATCGTACCGCATACATAAAATTTCAAACAGAGTACCTAAAAGAAATACCAAAAAGTTGTGATATTTGCACGGACAGATTTTCTGCTCACATTCTGTGCTTTACAAACTGGAAGAAAAATAAGTAGGTCTTTACGGCAAGAAATTTGAAGAAGGTGCAGTTTTAAAGCCTTGCTTGGTGTCCGGTTGATATTTAGCATGTGAATTTTATTTGTGTGCTCCTGTGAAACTGGCAGTGATGATTTGTATACGTTACAGGGCAATTACTCACGCTTTATATGTATCTTTTAGAAAATCCCTTGTAAACATGGTAATTCCTTCTTCATGCTTGCAGAAATTATTCTTTGAACTGTAATACATGTTATTTTTGTAGACCAGCTTTCTCATACATGTTTGTTTTAAAAATTCTTTTGAAAATTTTTCATTCGTTATATTTTATCTAGGTTTTATATGCCCAGTTTACTAGTTACGATTGGTATCTGCTACATGCTTTACCATTGAAAGTTTTTTTTGTTTGCTAGGGGAGACCGGGGCTAGTTGGCCCAGTTAGACACTTTTGGCCTTGTAGAGCCAACTAGGAATGAGTTAGAGTAACAAAACCGGTTTTAAAGTAAGCCCCATGAACTAAGCTACGTATGTAACGTCATTATTTTTCAAATATAATGCCAGATGGCTCACAATTTCACAAAAAAACGCAGTTGACGTCAGGGGGGCCAACTTGCCCCGCCACGGGGCAAGTTGGCCCCAGGGTCGGGGCAAGTTGGCCCCCTATACAAAAATGAAGTAAATTTACCATGTAAACGCCTTGAATTACATTATTATATATTTTTAATTTATTAAATTGATTTTTGAGAGTCTATGATGAATAAATAGTTCAAATATTGCAGATTTATTGAGGTTTATTCCGTACGTCACGTTGTAGGAGGGGGGGGGGCTATGTGTTGCAAGAACCAAAATATCTATTAATAAAATTAGTTTTGTTTTAATAAAGAATAAATTAATAATGGTATAAAGCAGTAAAAAGTTTTTAATGAATGAAAATGAATTATATATTTTCGTTTTAAAAGAAAGTTACAAATTCAGTTTTAAACCATTGAGTTTGTTTTAACAATGGTCTCTACAGTAGCTCTGTTGCGCGCAAAGGTTTGTGGGTAATATGAGGGTCTAACTTGCCCCGAGTCAAGCGGGCCAATTAGCCCCAGGTGCACACTTTTTATTTTAAAGGGTGGCAGCCATTTATGGTGCTAGAATGAGCAACGATGATACATCTCTGTGAAACTTGAAACAATGAGCTTCAGTTTGATGCCCTATACATATAATATTCGATCAAAAGCCTATGAAAATAGATTTTTAAATCTCTTAAACAAAATTACTTTTAGGTGCAAAAATCGTTTATTTCGACTCAACGCTCAAGTAAAACTTTTTAACGTCCGACACTTCCTTAGCATTGTAGGCTACGGTAACTTTACAAGAGTATGTGGCCAATTTTTTTTAACTCGTAGTTACTTTTTCATAAATTGACGGGGGGCCAACTTACCCCAGGGTCCAACTAGCCCCGGTCTCCCCCATTTGTCTGTACATTTGGTTGCTTTGTTGCCTTGTTAATATTTCAACAATTACTGTAGGCAGGTTGCCGACCAGCGATGGACGTGAAAACAAGAAGACACTATCAACCGAGTTTAGAGACATTAGCAGAAGGTTTCTGCGCAGCCATGCTTAGAGAAGCGGAGACCATAGCGCGAGCTGGATTCCCTTTGAGGAGACGTGATCTTTTCATGGAAGAAGGTGGTGCCATTAATCTTTTTACAGCATATTCTTTTGTGATATATAAGTTACTGCCTCTCTGAAGCACAACTGAACATCAAACTATTGATTAAATACATAATAGGACCTCGAACCATGGACCTACCTGATCGGGGGATTGGCTCGGTTTTGATATAACGGAAACGTGGATTTTTAATAAAATAGGCTGGGGGTTTGGTACCTTGCACAGTTCTCTCAGAATTGTGTGAAAGACTAATATATATAATTTTGCAACAGCTGGGAATACTGGTGGTGGAGAGTAGGAGTTTGGGCCATTTTTGTCTAGATTATAGGCTAAGTCAGATATATAAATCATATACCTCAGCTTTTTAACTCGCCCTGTATTGGTATATGCTTTATAATTCACTTTTGTGCACGTATGTCATTTCCAGCTACTCTGTGTGGAATGCTAGGTTATCGACAGTTTTTCCGGTATCATTGGCTTGAAAATATCCTGAGCTGGCAGCGACGAAGTGGTTGCTTTGGGGACGATGCCATTGACAGTAAATTCATCGCACCGAAAGGTAAAGCAAATGGAAATTGCACATTGCAGATGGAAAAAAAAAAAGAAATTGGGGAATGGCTATTTTCTATACTCAATGTGAATAAAAATAACCCAATAATGAGTGCCTCTTGCCTGTTAATTTTCTTATCGAACACAAGTATCAAACACAAAGATGGCCGGAAACAAATGGGTGCCGTGTTGCTCAATCCATAAAATATTTATATTGCGCCCCAAATTTCGTTCTATTTTAGCAACAGGAACATTTATCAAAGATAAATAAATAAATAAATAAATAAATAAATAAATAAATAATAATTCTAGAACATAGACCTACAGTCACTAGATTGACTGTGACATATATTACTTTTTGTTACTATTCTTTTATTCTTCATTGTAGGGAAATCCATGGATGAAGAGTTTAAAAGAACGGTATCCAAGAGAGAAGAGCGCGTTTTGAGTGATCGATGTCTCGCGCACAAGACCACAGTCGCACTTGGTGCGCTGACGCAGTACATGCGATACTTGCTACTAGCCATGGAAAAACAACTGCAGACTATTTAGAAAAAAAGTCCGAAGCACTTAAGAATATAACATGTATGACATGGATGGGAGTTTATTGATTAAATTGTTAAATTGAACTCTTCTGACTTCACAGAACACTTTTGCGCGTTTACAAAACAGCTCTCCATTATGAAAAGGCGTATCGACAATAACAAAAATAGAAATAGAGGTATTCTTTCTTTTTAGTTTCTTTTCTTTTATCTGTTTATTATTTTCCATTTCTTTTAATATTTTTTCACGAAATTTAGTTTTACAGGGATAATTTCCATGATGAAAACGCTGTGATGTGTCATTAAAAGTTGTTTGTTGCTGACCAAGGTCCAATAAAATAACAACATGAAAAACAGTGTTTTTTTCTCTTGCTGGTGTGTTTATCTTCTTTTCGTTTTGCTTTTTACATATGTATGACGNCATGAAAAACAGTGTTTTTTTCTCTTGCTGGTGTGTTTATCTTCTTTTCGTTTTGCTTTTTACATATGTATGACGCCACAATACGATAGCCTTACAATGAATTCAGAAAATAAATATGTATTTTGTTACACAAAAGAGCCTGTCTGTCACTTGGTAGTATGGAAGCGTATAAGTGCCACAACACACAACAAAATCACTCAACACACAACACAATTTCAACACGACACATTTAACTTTTCGACACAACACCAAAGAAAATCGCAACACAACACATTAACTTCTCGACACAACGGAAATAGATGGCGCTTTCGGCGCGGACGTCTTGGAAAAGCCGCGAAAACCCACAGAACGATTATGTGATTGTTTCCTTATTTTCTCAAGGCATTTATAATAATGTGTCACTTTTGGGTCCAGGAAAAGCGCACTTTTGAAAACATTGTATTACAGAAAAGTTTTAATATCAGATAATCTGTTGTGAATGTTGCATATTCTATGCTGTGTGTGTGTGTGTGTGTGTGTATTGAGAGGGGGGGGGGGGGGTATTGATGTTGAGAGTATTGAAGCCTGGGGATATATCGTTACTTGTTCCTGTGCTCACATACATACCTAGGGATGTTATGTTACCGTGGCGATATGATGATCACTGAAGCCTGTCCATTTAGACAAGCTTCAGTGAAGATCGAGGGCAACCTCGAGCCGCTACCCAAAAATATCTCGCTTCACTCGACATTTCTGCGTAGCGTCTCTCGGAAAACTCGGATTTAACCTCGATGTAGTCTAGAATTTCACGACTACATCTTGGTTAAATCAGTCGAGGTCTCTTAAATGCTGGAAGTCAAAGACAGATTGATCATTAGACCTTCTTGGCATCAAGAGAATAGTGACGTTGCTTGCGTTATATATACCTACCAGCAGACAAATTTTTAATCTCTCACACTCTTAAAAAGCTAGCATAAACATTTCACGTTTAACAATTATTTATAATTTTATTACACTAAGTCATATCATATGGGTATGATTTGAAAACGGGAATTAGTTTACATTTAAGCCACACGTGCGTACAAATTATTTGTAAATCTATAACTTTTTAAACAAGGATTGTGTTATTTACCTTTTGTTTTTAAGCTGTTCATTCTTCCTCTTTATCAGATATATCGGTAAAAATCAAATATTTTCTCCCTTTGAACTTGTAATTACATGTAGCATGCTCCATACTCTGACACATGTATATCCCGAAACCGCCTCGTAGTAAAAATGTCACCAAAACCAGGGGGTGGAAACGCGCTACTTATATGATTATGACGAGCCTAACCGTCAGCACCGGATATTAGTTTGTGACCTTGAGGGGCTATTAGGCTTGGTCTTTGCGGCACGCACGAACAGTAGTCGATCTACCACACCTGGGTCTTTTGTTTTTGACAACTGTTCACTCGTCAAGGAGGTGCTTGTTCAAGACTACAGACTGATATCTACTAGTACTACCAGTGGCTTCATTAGTAACGTTCCCACAATACATGGTTTTCTGTCTGTGCGTACATACCCTGAATTTGGTTAGCCTCACTGACGAGAACAATGGACGTTTCTTACCCCTCTCTAGGATTACCCCTGCCAAAACGTAGAATTATTACCCCTGTGGCCTTGAAATAAACATCCGTTTGATTTTGACTATATTCCGTAACCGCCTCGTCGTCAGAAATAATGAAAACTAGAATTATTACTCCCGTGAACTTACAATAATCATCCGTTTGGTTGTGACTATATTCCGTAACCGCCTCGTCGTCAGGAATAACAATGAAAACTAGAGTTATTACTCCCGTGAACTTGTAATAAACATCCGTTTGCTTTTGACTATTCCGAAACTGCCTCGTTGTCAGAAATATCACCAAAAAGTAAATTTCTTTCTCTTTTGCATTTGTGAAAAATTAGTTTGACTATATTCCGGTCCCACGCTCCTTGTTTATCAGAAATGTCACTTAAAAGTAGAGATTTTGCCTTGGGATCTTTTTTCTGCAGCAGGTCCAGCTGGGTGTGGCTCAGCTGAGACGCGCATGGTCAGTGTCGACGATTGATTAAATACCTTT
>NW_019775558.1:965645-1004312 GCF_001039355.2 Lingula anatina | reverse complement strand
GGGGCCGGTTTCACAAAGCAGTAGTTAGTTAGCGATCGGTAGTTAGCCTCTCGCTAGTTATAGTGCCGTTTCACGAAGCAGTCGCTAGTTCTCTCGCTCGTTATTGTCTCGTTGTTGCCTTGGATATTTAACGACTGGTCAGACCAGTCGCTAACTCTAGAGTTTCATCGTACGCATGCGTAATGAGTGAAATAAAAAGGTTGCTTAGTTACCATTGTCTGTCGTTTGTCTTTGTATACAATATGGCGGCTACCTTTCTTGCTATCCGTACCGTCAGACGGCAACGTAGACTACGACGTTTTCATGAAAGGCAGAATCTATTAGAATATACACACGATGATGCAATTTACGAGAGGTTGCGCCTAGCTGTGACAAAAAGAGCGGCAAAAAGGTGGTGGAGATCCTTTACGACGACCTCAAAGCAGACGTTCTTATGCATTTTCAGCCACCAAAAATTGGAGAGTTAGTGCTTTCGTGACACTTTTACGCAAGAGTTCCACTTCCGGCAGACGGTTTCGAGTGTAGTGAGTAACGAGAGAACTAACGACCGAACTTTACGACCGAACTTAGCGATAAGTTAACTACTGCTTCGTGAAACACCCCTCGAAAATCGCTAAGTTTGCACGTTAGCGAGGTAGTTCAGTAGTTAGTTGTTCTAACTGTCTTTTAGTTGTTCTAACTAACTACTGCTTTGTGAAGCCGGCCCCTGAAATGAGAGTGGTACGTATGTTTCAGGTTACAGTGGATCGAAATAAACCTCGCTTATCAAACATACACTAAACGTTTAATGTATTAACCAGGCACATGTAGATGTACTCTTACCATTGATTTCTAGGGTTAACATTTTTTGTTAAATGCGTTACATAGGAATTGGAATTATGCAAACCATGTCATGCACCGTTCTAAAAAACAAAGTATGGTTTCAGACTATAAAATTCGATATGCACTATCACGTTGTCAACTCAGAGAGAAATGTCTTTTAATAGAAGTGAGTGATCTCTCTTTCGTGATACAACATTGCAACCATGCACTTAACATAAAATAAAAAGAGTAGGTTATGTACACATCCAGGCAACCTATGGTAATCCCAATCGACATAAATATCGACATATTTCAAACGACCTAATTGTTTAAAATTAGTGCACAAATGTTCAAACATCAATTGTTCATTATATTTTACGTGAATTTGACTAGACTTTAACCCTAAGAAATTTCCAAATACATAAGCTAATAACAAAATCCATTATCTCGGCAAAGGTGATTAAGGTGCTTCCCAGAACGAGGCCAAGAGCACCTCCTATGTCAGCAAACAAAGTCAGCGTGCTGTAGGCTTCTTGTTGTACCACCTCCTCGTACGTCATGTCCGTGTAGTATAACGCCACGCTGACGAAATCTTTTTCAACGGATTCTGCTGTTCTGTTGAATTCCAACGATATTGGTTTTGCAGACATTTTAGAACTTGAGATGCTGTAGTCGAAAGATAAAATCTCGCATGGTACTATACAGTCACACTGTCGCTTTATCTGGGTCGTGTTTTCTGACAGCGGGAAATAACACGTGATGATGTCACGTGGGGAACAGTCTCTGTAACCTTTAACCTCTGGATAGTATACCATCCGGCAGCCACACGTTTTCAAAGTCATATTGTGTCTGAAATGGTATTCAAAGCTAATTATGCATCACACCAAAGAGAGAGAGAGAAAGAGAGAGAGGAAGAGAGGGCGCAAAGCGTGTGTTGTATGTTCTTTATGCATATTTTATACAATTCTGATATTTCAGATATTTAGACACAACCACAGTGCGTAAAGCATATATTGACTTATATTAACTTGTCTTAAAACAAAATTTTTGATTTAAAATGTGTGCCCATTCAAATACTAAATATTGACATCTGTTTCATGTTGTTCAAGATATTTATTCGACGACCTTACCACGTGCATGCAAATACTATTTTACTTATAATAATGAATGTCTAATCTACTACTCTTGACTCAGCAGAATTTATGACTGTCATTGTTTTGCTTACACCATAGATACATACAGGCATTCTGCACGGCAGTTTACTTTGCTGTACTTTTTGTAGTAAGCCAGTTTTCTCTCGCCACAGTTGCCATAGGGAGCAGGGAGGTTTACCGACTGAAAAAAAGTTCTTATTATCGAACACACTTATTGCAGGATATACGAAATATGTTGGTTACAATGACAGTGAACTTATGTCAAATAAATAGAAGTTTGTTCTCAATCATCTGACAAGACCTAAAATCTTATGCAAAATAATTTTATATCTTTTTGTACTCAATCAAATTTGTGATTTAAAGAGAAATAATCATAGCTAAAGAAGAAGACTCAATTGTGATAACATTTACTTAGTGGCAGTCAGCCCTAATTTCCGCATATTTTCGGTACGTCAGATTGCAATCAATTTATAATTTATAATTGGATCAATTAAAATGTGCTTTGTTTTCCTATAGCGGTGTTGTCTTCTTTAATTGTACTAATTTAGTGTATTTACAAGTACCTTTTTCAGTTTAAGGGCAATGAAGGCGCTTTCTCCTGGGACGGTATGGATGGCAAAACTCAGCATGTCTGGATGGTCGTGTCGGTCATGTAATAGTATCTGAAATCATAATACAAAATTATATTGTGACGTTCAACTTAAAAAAGTACATATAATGAAATATAAGAAAAAAAAACAAGCAATCAAATTATTGATCTTTTATGTGCGTCAGTGTTCTCTTCTCTCCTTAATTTTTAATTCTTAGGTCAAACTATAGCTTCCCAAATCTTGCTGTTGTATCTAATCTACATTCATACAAGTAATTCGTCTCAATATTTAATCAAAGTTAAAATATTTTTGGGATGAAGCTAATATATATGTACAATATTTTACCAGTGCTCCGTTGCTCAAAACATTTTGAGTATATTCGTGCTGTTGTTGTGTGTCCAGATAGAGCTCAAGTCCATTTCTAGAACCTTCCATATCAACCTGATGAATCTCTTCACCTAAATTTAAAGAAAACCACAGATACTGAAGCGAAGTGTTTTGCATATGCAAGAATGGGTTTCTGATGATTCGTAATAATTCGAAAAAATTCGTGAACACTGGATAGAAAACATCTATGAAATTGGTAACACAAAAGATAATATTTGATGTAAAAGAAATGATGTGAGTGTGAAATGTTATTATTATTATTATTGCTAATCCTTATTCTGCATTTTTTCCAAGTTACTCATTATAAGTTTTCCATAAAATGTAATGGGATGAGTTGCACAGATGTGCTTTCTGTTGCATTCACTTTATTTTAAGATACAATGTCAACTTGTATCTTGCAAACTTATATAATATAATATAATATAATATAATATAATATAATATAATATAATATAATATAATCTTGAGGATACCTCCATTGAACTGATGGCACAATCCAAACTCGGTGAAGACTGGCCTAAATGCGTTTCTCTTGCATATCTTCGTCTTCCATTGGCACTGAATATTTGGAATGTTAAATGTTTCAAGTGTATAATTTGTTTTAACATTGCTGTACTTTTAAATTAAAGATATGATATATATATAATGTAATCAGTCAATTTATGTAAGCCTTTTCCCCAAAATAAAAATAAATAAACATCATCAACATAAAAAAATCAAACAAATGCTACTTACAAACATAAAAAGGTCGGACTTTTGAAATCCATCCCTCAAGTAAAATTCAGCCCAGTTAATGTGATTGAGGTCATAGGCCGACTAATTGGGTGCCCCAAAGTAGGCATGAAACAGAGCACCGATTTCTGTCTCATTATGTCGCACCAAACTGGTGGCCTTAAATGGACTACTATTACAGACTGTGACCGTGGGAAATAATAAGGTGTCATTGTTGGTAATGTTGAACTTCGCGGTTGTCGGATTGGAGAGATAATAATCAAATCGGTTTTGTAGATGGTGAATCAAAAATCCAAATCCAACCAAAACGATGCACAGCCAAACGCTACGTCTAACGTACTAAAACTTTGGGTCGACGGATTGTTTCAGTCCTAAGATACTCATTTCCTTTGCAAAGTTGGTTATTTCGTTCCGTACCGTTACGTTAATATTGGAGACGTTAACCTTTAGTGGGTCTTTAACGGTGTCATTATTTTGGTTCTCATTTCGGTTATCTGAACCGTCGTAACATTCTCCGTGGCGCTGCTTGCCTTCGTCAAAATTAATTCCACCATCAGGCATTGTAAGCTTATATTTGGTCAAGTTACATGAAAATGATTAGACGAATGTCTGGTACTTTTTTCTGAACTACACAAGTAAAAATAATTACGTTATTATTACATTATCCCATTCGTTATATAGCAACAAATGATATTCTATTGTCTACAAAAAATTGCAGTTGGTTTCCCAGGTAAGTGTTTGCTTTGTGAGACAAAGAACAGATGCGTCCATAATACTAGCGCTTATCACAGGAAATTGATACTGCTTAAACAAGACAGGGATTTCGAAAGCAGGGGATTCGTTTTCGGAAAAACAGAGGCAACGGTAATCAAACTTTCTTGGTGTAATGGCTTTTACTCGTCCAGTGCCGTATGATGGTATTCAATGAGCAAAGAACGGGGATGCCTCCTCTCACAGTAACTGTAAGAGGATCAGTGGAATCCCCTTAGTATCATTTTCATGGATATTGGCATTGGACAACTATTCTGTGGTCTGAAGCACTGTTGACTTTGCTGTGATGAATCAACTAGTGTTGGTGATCGATTTAGAGATCGATATCATACATTGGTTACCAAGTTACCAACGGAACCTTTGAACATAATTCGTGTGTGAATAACAAATGGTCTGCGGTAAAAATTAGTTTGGTGAAATATATATTACAGATATTTGGGGCTAAAAAGTAATTCAAACTGCCATTATATATGAAACTATCTGCAACACTTAAACTTCAAGAACTGATTACTAGAGGAAGACGAATTAAATAAAAATTAAGAAGACAAGACAAATACTAAATGGGAAAGCGAGATGAAACATCAAGTGCATATAACAAGATATTCACTATATTCACTGAGACAATTACTATACAGATAATCAAAGTAACACAACATATTGAATTTAACATTAAGAAACATATCCAATATAGCACGTTTTAACTTAAAAGTCAACTTCGTGCAACCAAGGCAAGGATGGGAACAGTTCTCTGAAGGTCGCCCTATAGAGATTTTGAGCGAGATACGTCCGCCGGTTGCCGCTGTCTGGGTCTGGCACCACGTTGGGGTACAGCACGAATAAAGATGGGAAGAAATCCCGAACCAGACCTTGGTAGAACAGAATAGTCCCGTTCACAAGGGGCGTGTTCTGCGGAGGACACCTGGAACCTACAATGTATGTTAAACTACTATAGCGAATACACTATTGGATCTTTGTTATAATAATAATAATTATAAATAAACATGGTAAATACCACTAAAAAATTCACCTGAAAGATTGCTACTACTGCTACTACTACTACTACTACTTACATGGTACATTTCACTAAAAGATCGACATGAAGAATTACGATCGCTTTTCTATACTGCTCCTCGAGTCGAAACCCATGTATTCTATTTATATCACTAAAATATCAGACTCTGCTGTGATGTGAATATTCATTACAACTTACTTTATTATTGTCAGAGTCAAATGTAAATGTTGTTGACTTTGATGTTTAACTCAAACTAACGTCCAGAACTAAAGCAACTGAATCATAAGAATGCGGTGGGTTCTCCTGATTGTGGTAGGTGTGCTGTGGATTGTGATCAATGTGTTAATATGTGTGAAGAACGAAGTATTAGATAAAGGTATGCCTACTCTACTCATTGTGAATAATAGCAGTAACAACAACAACAAAAATTATTATGATGATAATGATAATGCCCCCCTCCCTCTCTTCCTTATCACCAGTGGTGTTCTATATCAATATATGTACAATTCCCCCATATTGCCGTGCAATATTCTAGTTTTCTTTCTATCAAATACTCAAATAAGCACTGTACATATACGAGCTAAGACACAAGGCAATTACCTTTCTTTCTATTCTTTCTAGTCCTTACATGTACAAGTTATTAGTTTCACTTTTATGTACCATGTGGGATATCACGATATACAAGAAAATAGAATTTTATTTTATTGTTTGAACACTATTTGGTTCAAAACATAAAAGTTGGTGAAATTTTATCCCCCCCCCCAAAAAAAAAAAAAAAAAAAAGATGAATCGAGGCACCGACCTGAATTTGCTGGTCCATGTGAAGTCAAAACATTATTTTCTTTTGTTCTTCGCTACTAATGATTCGAAGAAAAAAAAATTGAAAAATGAAAAAAAAATAGAACACAGATATAATCGACTGCTTTCATGGCCACGTTTAGTGTCAGGGGAAAAAGGACGTGACAGAAGTACAGGTCATCGATCATTTTGCAAAAAAAAAAAAAAAAAAAAAAAAAAAAGGTTTTCATGTACGGTGTCAACAAAAGGTGTATCATACCATTACTAACAAATGAAAACCGTTAGTGCAAGAATGTATTTTACAGGCGGTCATACAGTGTTCCCCAGGAGGATTCTAGAGCTCAAGTCGTAAAATATATATAAACAAAACTACAGCAGTTTGACAAGATCAAGATTACCACCAATGATGAAATTTGAAATATTGATCATGACTAATATGCCACGCCTGCAAACACTTCTTGAAGGATCTTTTTTACTAAACGGCTTCACCAGTCGTGTACTTTGAATATTTGTTATGCACGCCTAGATTTGAAAAAAAAATGTAACTTTTCAATAAAGAAAGATCAACTGTGAATTTTGTTTCGAGTTTTGTTTGGTTTTTGTGACAATAACTTGTTACCTGACAAACATCTCAAAAAGTTTGTTCTTATAACATTTTAGTTTTAACCTAAGGCGCTATGGGCAATAGCAACATGTACAAGAAAGTGAAACTTAATTGAATTTTAATGAAAACTTCTTGATTCAAAACAATGTAAAAGTTGGTGACATTTTTATCAACAATAAACCTAGGGTCGGATGGAGGTGGTCTTCTGGTTCTAACGTAATATCCTCATTTGACAGCACAGTAGTTTTTTTCAATCACCAACGTACCAGTATTATCCGTCTCGCATTTGACCGATTATTGCCAGATCCCATATTTGATTACCTCACGTTTTATACCAAATAAGGGACAAAGCGTCATGGTAGCCAATCACGTGCTCACACGTCATCAGGCCCACAAAGTAGGTGGAGCGAAGGTAATGCAGTTGTTTATGCTAAAAACAGTGCATTTCTACATGCACTCATGTATACATGTTTACATGTATACCGAGGTTCAGATGTCGCAGGATTATCCTTTAGTACTGGGGAAGATATAGAAATTGTTGTCTCTCTCTCTGCCTTTCTTTCTCACAACTCCCATCGTTTTATGTGTGTGTGTGTGTGTGTGTGTGTGTGTGTGTGTGTGTGTGAGAGAGAGAGAGAGAGAGAGAGAGAGAGAGAGGGAGAGAGAGAGAGAGAGAGAGAGAGGAAAAAGAGAGAGAAAGAGTTCTGCCTTTCATTTTATTTCCAGGTAGAAAAGATTAACCTAAAAAGAACAAAGACAATTTAAGCGTTAGAATTTGCTTAATAAACCAATAAACAGTCTCTTTACATCAAGACCTCACCTGTGATTGTGATAGAGATATGACAACCTTTATATCCATACTCATTCCCTTACATTCCATTTCAGTCAAATAACTATTTACATAAAATATTAAAATACTATTGGGCTGAATCACGTCCAAGTTTGGAAGGCTACAATTTACAACACACACACACACACCCACACACACACGCACAAAGAGAGAGAGGGGGTAGTGAGACATCATTTTAACTTACAGACACACAAAATATGCATGTTATTATATGAAAAATTTGTGTGTGACTAAGTTGTTGCCTTTGTATTTTGTCGTTAGTTAATACGACACCGTTATAATCTTTTACATTATTTATTAACTACATCCTAGTTGTTTCCCGCGCCGCTTTGTTTCCAGTTCTATCTCTAACTTATGGTGTCTCTAGCGGCCTTCTCCTTCGTTGGCTGTCAATCACTAAGGTTACATGTGAAAGGTTTTGTTTATAACATATTTCCATTTTTTCGAAAAGATACAATAAGTGGTTGCAAAACGTAACGACAACCTGATTACTGCACCTTTCGAATGGAATATGCACTATGAACCAATTTCATCTTACTTGAATATTTAAATGCATAAATGGCTTTCCATTATGTAAATCCCATACGACAGATGCCAAAGGCAGATCTAGAAGAGTATGTTTTGGGGGTGCAAATCGTACAACCCGCATATTATGTACGTCTGATGTGTTCATTGTATTAAGATAATAAAACATACATGAATACATAGACTGGTTTCACAGTAAGAATTAAGCAATATAGTGTACTGGTCTTCTCAACACTGCCATGTGTACCGAACTTGTATATGAAATTCCCTCTTAAGAGAAAAGAACGAGTAGTTAGGCTACAAAATAAGCAATGGCATATGACATTTTAAACTTTATGTACCTAAAAGCGACCCGAGGATTCCAAGACTTGATCTCTCAGACTTAACAACATTGTATTGCATAAAGAAAAGCAGAGAGCAGAAAACACAGAGACAAGTAAAACACTCCGCAGTAGGTTATTATGTCGACCGGCCATAGTTTCATTGGTCAAAAACCGTTTCCACATATTCTGAAGTCCACAACCTCGCAACTCCGTCTTCTTATTCTGTAATGTAAACTTCTATACAGTCTTCTTATAAATAGATTAGTAGGTATTTGTCAAGCTATTTTGTGGAACTCACAGTCTTGTTAATCGCTCTTAATTACCGGGTAGATGGTCAATTATTTTTAATTTTAATTCATTTAATCTCTTAAAAGAGATACACATGGGGGCCTCCAGGTGTCGTGAACGATATTAAACCTGACTGCATTATAAAATACTGAAGACCTGCCGGACGCGACGCTAAGGCTGGGTCCTTGCACAAATCGTGAATCATCTTCAAGTATGAGCTTTATATTAATATAAGCAAGTTATACAGAACTATATATAATTAAAAATACACCAAAAGATCTTTAGTTGATAGAATGCATAAATCTTTTGCTGACTCTTTAGAATTCTTAAGAGGCCGGCTTGTTTATGTTTAAAAACTCACCGAGATGTCTTTTCATATCAGTGAAAAAGTGCTATATTATATTTCATTTAAAAGATTACCTTTCTTGGCACAGAAATAGTGTCGTTTTTGCAGGAGTGCGCATGCCCAAAGCTTCAATCTTACCCGCATCATATTTAAAATCAAACAGCAATCACAAACATACTTGTAATCATTGGAAAGATAAAGGTAAGATTACCATATCTTTCTCGTATATCATTATCTTTAACATGTTTTTTCGTTGCAACATGCACACTGCCGTTGTGGAGGTAATTACATGGTGTAATGTTTTTTTCTCTTTTCATTTAATTATATAATTTTGTCATTTATGTTTTAATGTAATTTGCGAGAAATTTGAAGAAGGAAAAATCATATATGAGGCGTGCATGTATGTAGTTTTTTTTTGATCGACTTTGTCACTGAATATTAAAAAATATGGGGTGGGGTGGGCCTGAGAATACACATACTTTACAATTTAGGTTCCTTTCAAAATGTATAGATACGGTAAAAAATTAATGTAGATGTAAAATTGAGACAACCGTAGTTTTTTTTCTATACACATATACATGTATGTTTTAAAAATGTATACAACTTCGGATTAATTCAATTTTCCTTTTCGAACATGTTCGAGTTAATTCGAGCATGTGGAATGCACCTCTATATTGGGTTTGGATGTTATGTCAGATTAGTGCTGCTACGACCGACCAAATACCAGCAAATAGTTTGAAATAGGAAAATTAAATTGTGCTTAGAGATAAGTATGTGTGAAGCAGTGGTGTCTCATATGCGTAGCAATCCATCATGTCTTGGTCATATTTAAGTCAATAGAGGTGTTATGACGGACATGACAAAGTATCAAGCAACAAATCCTAGTCCCAAAAGAGGTGCCACCGGACATTTTTCCATGTGCTCAGGTTATAGGCTATATGCTTACTTGCATTCTGTCTTCCTTTTATTTCAAGGTTACAAAGATTAGCTGAAACGGAACAAAACCAACTGAATCATAAGAATGCGGTGTCGGTGGGTTATCCTGATTGTGGTAGGTGTTCTGTGTATTGTGATCAACGGGGTGATAGGTGTGAAGAAAAGGGTATTAGATAAAGGTAAGCCTACTCTACCCATTGCGAATAATAGCAATAACAACAAAAACAAAAATAATAATGACGATGATGATAATGCCACCCCCTCCCTCTCTCCCCTATCGCCATGCAGTGGTGTAATATACAACATTGGTCAAAAAGGTTGTCCCACCGTCATTTCCATGTACTTTTATTTACAAATGATCACCTCACAGATGTAATTTGTTATAAACGGTGCCTTTTATTCCAGATACCATTTCTAACACGATTAATGGTTTAAAAAATACAAAATAGTGGTGAAAATATGTACATTTATACCATTTAGTCAAATTTATAACAGGTATCCCCTCAAATCCAATGTTTCACTGTGATTTCTACAGATGTAAAGAAATGTCTATTAAATTGAAAAGACGCCACCAAATGTCACCAAATTTACACACAATTAGCATTAGGGTGTGCTCATTAAAGGTCAAGTGCCTAATAGCGAGTGCGACTACCGTGTACTGCAATTATCTCCTGTAGATAAGCTCGACAAGCCTTCAACACGGGTAACCATTCTGTTTGGTTTTATATTGTCCCATTCATATTAAAGAGACGGAATTGGTCGAGATTAGTTGGGAATTGGTTCTCCTCTGCAATGATCATTCCAATTAATGCCACAGGTGCTCAATAGGATAAATATTAGGACTCAAAGACTGTTGTCCCATCCTCAGAGCCTTGTGTTTCTGCCACAAATCGCTTGCCAGACGAGAACTGTGAGCATGTGTGTTGTTACAATGAAGCCTGCAGCATCCCTGAAGTCACCCTTTGCAAATGTAGTTAGCTATCTGTTGAGAATGTTACAGTAAAATGCCCAAGTTACGTTTTGTTCCAAAAGGAACAATGTACTAATACCATAGGCTTGGAATGTTCTCCAGATGCGGACTGATCTAACACCTCAGGCAATATTATCCTGCACAAACCCTACCAAGAGGCATTTTTCAACATGTCTGTGGACCCTCATTTGACCATCGATGAGATACAAGAAATAACTTGATTCTGCATCAAGTGATGGATTTCTACGATCAGATGCTTGTGGGATCAATGAACGTAGCATTCTTAGCAGATATCTCACTCCATCTTCAAGAACTGACTTATGGGTAAACTCAAGGTTTCATCATGACGGCAAACTTGCTCACACTTCTCGCCTGGCAAGTGATTTGTTGTAGAAACACAATGCTTTAATGATGTACCCACCATCTTTGATCCCTGATATTACCCTTACTAATCAACTGTGACATTAATTAGAGTGGGAATTGCAGAGGAGACCCAATTCCATTAAAGCGTGGACCATCTCCCCCAAGTTGTTTAAGAAGAATGGGACAATATCCCACAAAACAGAACTGTTACCCGTGCTGAAGGCTTGTCGCGCCATCTACAGGAGATAATTACAGTACGTGGTACATGTAGCCGCACTCGCTATTAGGCACGTGACTTTTAACGAGCACACCCTAATGCTAATTGTGTGTAAATTTGGTGACATTTGATGGCCTCTTTTTAATTTAATAGACATTTATTTACATCTGTTAAAATCACAGTGAAATATCGGACTTGAAGGGGTACCTGTTATAACTTTTACTTAGTGGTATAAAATTTGTATACTTTCACCACTATTTTATATTTTTTGAACCCTTAATCATGTTAGACACGGTATGTGGAATAAAAAGCACTTTTTCAAACAATTTACAGCTGTAAATTGATCATTTGTAAATAAAAGTACATGGAAATTGGGGTGGGACAACCTTTTTGACCAATGTTGTACTGTATATACACTTTCCCCCATTTGGTGATCTGCAATTTAGCCGGTACATACGAGATACTTTTTGTTTCTCTAATACCAATGTATAGTTATTGTGTACACGCAACTTAGGCAAATCTAATAATCTGTTTAGAGGTAACAGTTGGCACATATACGTCATGTAAAATAAGGTACCCATGTGGATTTTTTCAGACTTGCAGACAGAGACAAAGCCTAAAGGACCTGTTGCAAGGGGTAAACTTATTGAAATCAACAACTTTACAATCGTCACAGGCGCAGATCACAAGTATTTTTCCCCGGCTCTCGTTAACCACGTCGGGTCATTCTGTTTCTGGGAACCAACTCTCAAAATCGTGGTGTGGGACCTCGGTTTGACCGCCAAAGAGGCGGAGACTGTGAAAGGCTGGTCCAGCGTGACGTATAGGAGGTTCCCCTTTGAAAGGTACCCCCCTCACTTTCGCAACCTGAAAACGTACGCCTTCAAACCGGTCATTATTAAGCAAATGGTCGATGAATTTGGGGCAGTGCTTTGGGTGGACGCCGACAGTCACATTAACGGAAGAATGAAAGAAATAATGATTTCTCTCTTTCCAAAAGATGATTATGTTTATTCCGGCTTACGTGGAAATGCTGAGGTGACAAAATTAGCTCATCCTGGAATATTCGCATATTTTAACATCACAAGAGAACCCTACGTTGGAAAACTGGCGTTCAATGGAAATATAAACGGCTGGCTTAGACAAGGGGATATCTATGATGAAATACTGGTTCCGAGGGCAAATTGCGCGTTACACGAAAATTGTATCGCTCCAGTTGGATCCAGTCGGCGAAACCATAGACAAGATCAAACAGCCCTTTCGTTGTTGGGATGCAATTACATGTTTAGACATAACAAAACCTTACATCTTCGTACATATTTATTGGATATTGTTAATCCATCTAGAGGCCACAATCGAGCTTATATCAATTATGCACAGGGTTGTAATATTTCGTGGATAACATAACTGGGTCAACTTAATCATTCTAGTGGGAAGAAATTGGAAACATTTTATATGATGTAATCTTGGTGAGATCGTTTTTAAAGCTATTCTTTTAGAGGGATACACTCACAGAGGTTCAATATTAAAATGTCTTTTTATAATACTTGCTTTCCTATACGCTGGACACTTATCAAGGGCCGATTTTCAATTGAAATATATGTATGGCGACAAAAGTATTGCACAATTTTTCTTCAAAGGGAACAACAGATGTATATGTTTGTTTTTTTTCAATTGTTTTTTATTGAAAACTGATTGCGTCAAGTGAGTATATTTATCTTAAGTTTACAGAACAGTGCATTGCCCTTACAAAGCCTCAATATGGCCACCATCCTTCTAGGCATAGACTGATAAAGGATCATAAATCTTCTGGGGGTTATGTTGGCCCAGGCTCCGTAAACACTTTGGAGTAGGGCGTTTCTGGTAAAGGGGCGATCCTTCGCCTCTTGATTTCCAATACCTTGCCACATGTTTTCAATGGGGCTTGCGTCTGGCGGTTGGGCAGGCCAGTTCACCCTGTTGAAACCATGCTGGTAAAGCCACTCTTGCACTGCCCTTGCCCTGTGTAGTGTCGCGTTATCATCTTTAACTATAAGCGGATGGTTTCTGTCCCCAAAGATGTTTTCTACCAATGCTAAAAGGTGCTGGTAGAGAATTTCAATGTGTCGCTGGTCATTCAAGTTTCCATTTATCAACACAAGCTCACCGTTCAGTTCAGTTCAGTTTATTTTATAAAAGTCTCACCCATAAAGATAAAAAATAAAGACAATAAGAGTTCCATTACCGTAGAAACCAGTGCACCCAAACCATTATAGAAGTGGATTGTCTAGCGAGGAAATGCATATTCTCTGGCAGATGACAAGTGGTTGAATGGTTCTTGCTGCCCATGTCGCTCTTCTGCGTCTGTTTACTAAGGTGATGAATGGCGTCCTCTTGGCAGCCCTGCTGTGCTTACCTGAAACATTGAACCTTTGTAAAGTTCGTTTGCTAACATTAACCTGCAAACTGCGCAACCACTGCAAAGCTCATGTCCTGCACGGCTCGAACCTCCTAAGTATTGACAGCATATAAAGGCGCCTGTCGTCTCTGGTTTTAGTCTTCCTTAGGCGGCCACTTGGTGTTACTTATGGGCATCACCAGTTTTTATCCATCCCTCTGCAAACCCTATACAGAGTCTGACGAGGTACACCAAATTTGGCAGTATCTAGGTAACATTGATGCCCTCCTCCATCAGAGAATCAACTTCTTATCTTTCTTCATTTGTGAGCTCCCGTCCCTTCACCATGATGGCAACATGACAGCTAGAAAGACTTGCCTTCATAGGCGCCCTTTATAGTACACTTGGATGAAAATCCATCACTGGCAAATCGAGCAAAAAACGCAATAAACAAAAACGTTCAACTAAGCCCCCCCACCCCACACACAGAGCACTATTAACAATACAATTGCAATACAAGTTGTTTCTGTTGTGTTTCATTAAAGGGAGATCAACTGTATATGTAGGTGCAAAATAAGCGCCAGCAGCACAACTAGCACAATTTGTAATACAATTTGTAGTCAAGTGACCTAGTACCTTTAACCATGCAGTGTTGGGCAGACATTTTGAACTTAAAAGACAGGCAGGTCTACATTTTGAAAGTTAGAGTCAGACAGGACTTATTGTTAAGAGACCTTAAGGGAGTCAATGGTAAGTTTATGTCTACACTTGGTTTACTGGGTGTTAATCTTTTGCAGAATTCATGTTATTGGGTTATTAAGTAGTGCAGTTTTCCAAAGTTTTGTAAATGTTAGAAGGTAAATGGGTATAAAATGAATCCATGGCAAGAAAGTTAAATTCTGTTAAATATCCGTGTTATGTTTAAACCAAGAAGTAATACGTTCATCTACAAGTATGTATATAGGATTAACCTGGGTGAAGGACAAGTGTGTATTAAGTATTTGGTATTTTGATCAAGCTGCCTAAAGCTATAGTATAATAACAGTTTAACTTAGTGCTTACGCATAGTTATTGTGAATTGCAGTCATGTAGATATTATACAAGGGGAGATGTTTAATATACTTTATTTCTATGATAGTGTCGGTTGATGTGTGTGCGCGTTGGCAAACACGCATTCGTATTTAGTTAAAGGATAACTAAAATATCACGGTGTTATCTGCAGGCATGATCAACCTTAGGTAAAGGATTGCTTGAGTGTGATAATAGGGAAGAAAGTATAATAAAGTTGTACGATAGGATATTGTGAACATATGAGTTATAGTACAGGTATTTTTAACTGGTTTCTAACAGTTGTCATAAATTATTTTTTTTATTTTGTTATTTGTTTCCTTTTAGTTTCCCGGTTGACTTCAACCCGTCATGGTTGATTGGATGTTTGAAAGCAAGTATAACCGTTTAGTTGCTTGTCTCTACAGTATAGTATGTTTTAATACTTGTTTTATTTTTAACTTGGCAAAAAGGATATTCCTAGTATAATTAATTCACCGAAAAAGTGAAACTATCTTACACAGACAGTATTTCATGCAGTTTGTTCTTACGACATTTTGGTTTCGCCTTTAAGCCCCCGTCAAACTTATTTGGAATCAGCAGGAATCAAGCAGAACCAGTCGGAATGACTAAATTTAAAAAAGCTTACGACATTCGGGAAATAATTTCAAATTGAGCTAAATTCTTGTAAGAATGCCGTTGGAATACGCTTAAATCCGTCTGAAATTATTCGTGCACATTTCGGATGTATTAGATCTCAAATGCAGCTCAAATGTAGTTGGAAAACTAGGAATATCAATAATGCCGTCAGAATGCAGTCAGAATGCAGTCAGTCTTGCCAGTTCGGTTCTCCCTCAAATGTGATCAGAATGTTTCGAAACTGTCGGAATGCCGTAAGAATATTTAGAATGCAGTCACACTGCAGTTAGAATACTATTCAAATACCATTCGATAATTTTCCACTTGGAATGCACTTCGAAAGTTTTTTACATGAGCAAAACATTCGGGCCGGCCACAAGAATGGGTAAAAATATTTGGAACGCACTCGGAATTTTTAGAATGCTCTTCGAATATGCAGGAACGCACAAAGAATGGTCTTTCCGATTTCATTCCTGCTCATTCCGCCTCTAGTGTGACGGGGGTATTAGGCGCTAGGGGCGATAGCCAAACATACAAGAAAGTGGTATTCAATAATTATTGATATTGAATGAACACTTTTTGAATCGTAATAATCTGAAGGTTGTGGAATTTTTATCCACAACAAAACTGACGTAGTGTCCTCATTTGACATCACACAGTAGTTTTTCAATCACTGAAGGACTCGTATTACACTGCGCATTTGACTGATTATTGCCAGGTTCCCTAATTGATGCCGTCAAGTTTATGTCAAATAAGGGACGAGGCGTCGCGCTAGCCAGTCAGGTGCTTACACGTCATCAGTCCCGCAGTAGGCGGAGCAAAAGTAGGTGGAGCGAAGGTAATACACGTAGAAGTCCCCGCAGTTCTTGACGCTGATGATAGGGTCTTTCTGCATGCAGCAGTTGCCCCTGTATGAGCTGCATATGTTGCGTTCCACCACGCCTTCTTCCACGGTTGGCAAGGTTCCCTTCATCCACAGCGAGGCCCAGGTGCCGCAGGAGTATCCTTTGGGACACTACGGAAACAAGGAAAATGGTTTACGAACTCTCTCTCTCTCTCACTCTCTCTCTCTCTCTCTCTCTCTCTCTTTGTGTGTGTGTGTGTGTGTGTGTGTGTGTGTGTGAGAGAGAGAGAGAGAGAGAGAGAGAGAGGAAAAGAGAGAGAGGCAGACAGAGAGAAAGAGAGCATGTTTTGTAAAGCCAACGTGCGCTCTTTTGCAATTGTGTTTTCACCTTGGCATATTTTCACAAATCTTCTTTTCTTTTCAATATCGTTGAGAAGCCTTGTTACATTAAGAGTGCGTTACGCCACTTCGCTCACCTCGGTCGCCATTCTGCTCCCGGCCTCTCCGGTGAACCTATACCACTGCTCCTTCCACCCGTGTAGGAGCTGGTCGCATCTTGCACTCGACATAGAGCGATACCTTGACCCGCGGGCCACGTTTCTACTGGCCGAGCTGAGTAGAGCGTGGCTGTCTGGCCGACAGGGGTCCTCGACTACAATAAAGAAAATATGAATTTCGATAACTGATAAACAAACATTTTTTCAGTCAGTTTTTTACTTATGATTTTTGTCACTAACTTTGTCATCTCAATTAGTATTGTTGTTGTGCTTAAATTATTTTTCATATTTTGTACGCAGCAATGAGTTGCAAGTGTGACATGTTTTTAAAAAACCCTTTACACTGGACGGCTTTTTTTTTGCCTTCATTGTGGACCATGAAACTGACATCACTTCGATCGTACATATAGAAAGGAGACACAAGCATGCCTCTGGTTGCAGAATGAATGCTCAATGATCGGCCATTTGTCGACGCGTGAATATTTATTTTACTATCAAATGGGACAATACTACGAGACGCCGAAAGGACGCCGCCCGGTGTAAAGGGGGCTTAAGAAATGTTTATCATTATTGCAAGTAATTGCTCGTATCTTTGTGTTCATAATTTTTTGCGAAATACTGAACACTGGAACGATTTCAAATTCACAGATATAAGCTTGCAATCTATTCTAATTTTAGTGAGTATTGTTAGCGCATGTGTGTGTGTGTGTGTGTGTGTGTGTGTGTGTGTAGGAGAGAGAGAGAGAGAGAGAGAGAGAGAGAGAGAAGATGGCGCAGTCTCCTACCGTCATCGGGTGCAGCGTATAGCCCGACTATCAACCAAGCCCCAAATATAAGGTACACCAGAGAAGCTGCGGAACTCATTCTCTATATCCTTTGACACCTTAAAAAAGAACATTATTTGGCGTCAATGGCATCTGCCGTACCATAGAAATCTGATTAACGCTTTTAAAACGCTGTAAGATTTTTATTCCTAAAAGGAAGCAAACATAATAGCGCACCTCGGTATTCAAAAGATGGATGACTTGACCTGCCCTATATGCTCTGTGGTCTGATACTGTATATATAAAGAGAGTAAGAGCAATTTTCCACCAATTTATGGCCTAATATTTATGGCCTAGTAAATGTTCATATACATGTGTACACTGTCGATCTATGAACAAATGATCGTGCATAGAATACTATTTTCAGATAAAGCCATTGATGAAAAGATAGAATTTCACTTACTCGTGTAAATTCCCTTTCCGTACAGTAAAGAGTATTTGGCCACGGGAGCAAATGACTTTCTGTTTTTCCTGATGCCAGCAGTTGTCCTATCGGAACGCAGGGAAGGCCCTTTTATAGCGAGTGGATTCTATGTACTGTAAATTTCGCTAAATGCACGCCATACATGTACTATACGTGAGAAGTT
Source organism: Lingula anatina (assembly GCF_001039355.2). The sequence goes on along the minus strand of NW_019775558.1, from coordinate 985,830 downwards.
ATTCCCTAAAAACGACTGTACTTATCGACATATTGGTAATGTATGTTATAGGGATAGGAGTAGAAAACCCTTTTACTTTTTGTGTTTATTAAGAATCCACTTTCAACCAATAAATGTTAGAATGGAGCTTAAGACATTAAAGTGTTTACGGTTTTGTATAAAGAAGTAACATTTTATCATTCCCCCCTATTGGATTATTACCCCAATTGTACACCGTTAATATGGCTTAGCAGTTAATTTAATTTTTTTCAGTCTTATAATTAATATCCGTCTGTTTCCAGAGTGATAGCCAATTTGGAATCGAAAATGAAATAAAGATATTAAACTATTTCAGACTCAGTTGAAAATCGTGAAAGCCGAGCCATAGGTTTTACCGTCTTCTCCTGTCTCAGCCAGCAAGTAAGATAATTCTTGTTTTAAAAAATCTGCCCACTTTGTTCCCCGCATATACCCATATGTTAGAACTGGACAGGTGGCTGAAAAAGCTTTGAAAAAGATATTTTGATATTTTCATAATTGTTCTCTTATTATATCTCCCAGTCCATCAGGAGTCCCTTATTTCACCTTCACACAACATGTAGCGCAGTGTGTGCCTAGGTTTAAAATACTAAATGGTCTGCTTGCATGTGTCAAGGGCCTTTCACGTATACCTGTGTCTTCTCTTGGAACAATTCCTCATCCCATGGCCCTGCTTACCCTTGCAGTCTATTAACATTATGGCAGTTATAGAAACTTTAACAAACGGGGGTATCTTAAATGTATATGAAACCCAAAAATATCGTGGTGAGAGGCAGTTTTTGCTTTATCGCCGGTGATCAAACCACTTAGGCAGTCATTAAGTTGTAAAATGAAATCTATTAACGAATGATTGAATACGATTTCAAAATGGCGCTCATTTCCGTCAGTCATTTTATCTAGTGGGTTGTGATAAATGAAGTGCAAATTGGGTTTGTCCAAGCATGAATTAAAAACTCTGGCAGCCTGGCCACGTCGGTTGAGCCGACTTATCTTAAATTATGTCACTCCGAAGTAAAATAATAGTATGTGTTGATTTTAAGATTATCTTTATAAAATGACTATCAAACTGACATATGTAATCCTAAGAGTGAGTTTGCATTTATCAAAAAACGCTATCACGTAGCTGTAAAACAATTTTACAGTCTTTATTTCCTTAAGACAAACAAACCGTTCCTAGATTATAATATATGTACGATAACACATGGATGAATAACAGTCACATTATTCCAAGGTGAATTAAATATCGAATAGCTCAAAAAGTTTTGAATTATTTTGAGGTGAAGTATGCGTTCATAAATATGCAAAGCCACATGCCTTTAAAAAAGTCACATTACGGTGAAGTAGTTGTTTCTCGAGGTTCGCATCTGATCGCATCGCATCGATTGGTAGGCATACATACAGCAACACCATCAACAACAACAACAGTAACACGCATACAAACACAACAACATCAATACCACCAATAACAACACACACACACACAAACACACACACACACACACACACAGCAACTTTTAACTGATACAGCTTCATTAAGTCATTGGTCTGCCTAATTGCACTTGTGGTTTTAGATTGAGAAGATAAACAAGATCGCCAATGCATTCACCGTTAATTTTGGTGAAAAAAGTTTTGTCTTTATATTCCATTTATGTATTTGTTTTGGCGCAAATCGCTTAATTTGTTCGTAAAGATGAAATTAACGAATGACCATGTCCATATCAACTTTCACGCCTAATGTTGTTACATTTCGACGCCAAATAGTTTCCAAACAAATAAACCGAAGAAGAAATCCACAACTTCAGCCAAGGTCATCAAAGTGCTACCCAAAACGAGGCCAAGTGCTCCGCCAATGTCCGCCAATAACGCCAACGCGCTGTAGGCTTTTTGTTGTACAACCTCCTCGTAGGACATTTCGGAATAGTAGATAAACACGGAGAGAAAATTCTGTGATACTGCTTCCTGTGTCGTCCGCAAAATAGCTGCGGTTGTCCTCATTGCTGTCTCCGATAGCCTTGCTGAAGATAGACTGACGTCGTATTTGAAGGAGTCACATGGCGTTTTACAGCCACATTCTCGCAGGTAGACGGTTTCAGTTATATTCAGCTTCAGATTATCGACGCAGACTCTGCTGTCTTCCGGTGAACACTCCCTGTATCCGGGAACTCTGGGAAAATGGGTCAGGCGGCAACCGCATTTTTTCAGTGTGAAATTGTGACTGAAATACCGTACATTTAGCATTAAATCGAAGTTCACACATGTACAATATACATTTTCACCCCGAGAACCATTGTCTTGTCAACGTCAGTGAAATGACCGCATTTTATCTGAAGACAAACAAAGTCCATGAACTTTATATGGTTATATTGAAACAACCAGTATTATATGACGTGAACACGTTTTTAGCCTGAATTTTAATTTATGGAATTCTTCAGTACACACCTGTAGCCAATGGGGGTTCGTGGGGTTCCAAAGACCCTCTTTTTTGACGGAAAAAGGTCCCATCTGTGTAAAATGTTATCTATAGGTACACAAAGATTTTATGGTAAGGGGTTCACTTCTTCAGACACACCCTCCCTCCCCCATTTTGAAATTTCTGGCTACGGGCCTGCCGGTATGTCTTTAATCTTTAAAGTTTGTTTGAAATAAAGTGGGGATAAGAACCATACATACAAGCACTCTGCATGACAATTGGCTTTGCTGTACTTGTTGTAGTAAACCAGGGGTTTCTCACCACACTTCCCGTGTGGCGGAGGAAGGTTTATCAACTGGAAAATAATGTGTAAGATGTATGATTATCATAAAGTAGTTCGTTCATATACAGCAATTTGGCAGCAGTATAGATTCCATGAACTATATAAGTTACTGAAAGGAATAATTACTGACGCCAAGGAGACAATGTTTTTTCCTCCGTGTGTCACTCTATCTTTCTGTTCGTCACCAGCATAACTCAAAATTATGGATGGACTTGGATGACATTTTCAGCATAGGTCTGAAATGGGCTACTTCGAAGGTGATCAAATTTTGGTGGTGATCTGGGTTATCCTTCACCCAATTTCTATCTCTAGATAGGATTCTACACTATCACGAGATAAGGTTAATGACCCCGACCCGCTGTGCAAGAGGTGTGCTCTCAACTATTACATTTTACCTCGGAACATGTCTGCGCTCTCTTCATGCCTTTTTGGTTTCAAATTGATTTACAGTTGCGCAAAGTTGTACATAAGCTTGTAAATTACACCCTAGATGATGATTATTTAACACAAGCTGAACGATTCTTTCTAACTGTTAGCCTACATCCAACTTTGTCGAAGGACTTCAGGCTGACTGCATGGCTGATTGAGTGACAGTGTGCAACGACAACTACTCACTTCATATTTGTAGGTTACAGACAAGACTGAGGTGCATTACAGTAGTAAAATTCGCCGAAGATTTAATTGGCAATGAATTAATAAACGAACTAATAATATAAATAAGAAAAACTAAAGAAAGAAACGTACGCGCTTTAGTTTGAGGGAAACACCGGTAAATCCCCCGGATGGAATCAGAGTGCCAAGATTAATGTCGGGATGGTCACCAGGACTATGAATGATAATCTGAAAAAAATCATTACAATGTAAATAAACATTTAAGGAGTATGTTTCAGTTATCGAGAGTTTTAGCTGCTAGTTCTCTCCCGAAAACACATCAAAAACATCAAGCAAATTTATACATGTAGCCCTACCACGCGAAGAAAATCGTCAATTCAGATAACAACAGATAATGGCTTATCATTATTAGGCAGATCATTATCATGATTGCATAATAGTTTATGAAACGTCATCACAAGTTTCAGATAGCGTAACTTAAAGAAATACCAAAGGGCATCGTCTTAAATTTCAAATTTCATAAGGGGGGGGGGGGGTCTTTTTTTGAAAAAGTGGACCTTTTCCCATAAAAACTTAATGTACCTAGATCAAATTTTCCCCAGAGTGAACCTTTTCCCAGCAAAAGGGGCGGATCTTTCAACCCCCGATCCCCCCTGACTACGGGCATGGGGAATAATAATGCACAGTTGTTATTTTAACTAACTGTCTTATATTTATCGCATAAATTTGATTTTATGTGGTGCAATAATGCACATGACCGCATTTTCTTTCTAAAGCATTACTTGATGCTCTTGAGACTTCTAACTCATCCACACTACAGCTTACCCTTACCAAAAAGCCGGCTGGGTACGCATAGGACACATAATCTCGTTGTTTGGCCAAGAGGGTCATGCCAAATCCGTATCCTGAACCTTGGGTTTCAAGGTGAAGATGTTCCTCTCCTCCTGGAATACAGTTATCCACAAACTGTACATTCAAATAGTTTTTTTAGTTTCTTTAATTATTAAAAATAATAACAGCAGCAGCAACAGCCATAACGACGACAACAACAACAACAACAACAACAACAACAATAATAATAATAATAATCATAACAGTTTTGTGAACACTAAAATGTAGGTAAATTTTTCTGGCTCTCAGTACAACTCTATACGCATGTGTGTGTGTGTGCATATGTTTCATGGACGACAAATAAACCACATTACATTAAGTACAAGTAAATGTGATGGTTGTGATGAGTAAGTTCTTGTTTTAGCTGTGCAAGCCTGCAGAATATGCTCAAACAATCTGACGTCAAGAGCATTGTAAAACGATGACATTTTGATTGCACAAGGGGACACCCTCGGAAGCGGAACACAAATGTAATACTAGATATTGTAGAAAAATGCGATACAGGGGAAAACAATGAAGTGATAAACTGCAGCTTTAGTATTCTTAATTACCTGCATTAAACTGATAGCACAATCCAGTTTCTGTAATGATCGGTGTGAAATCATGCTTCGTACAAATAGTTTTCTTCCAAGTACACTGGAAGGAGTGAGAACACTGATAAATGAAACATACATTCAATCACTTTTCAGCCTCAAACAAAATAAAGGACAAATAATTTCTACGCATGCGCACTTCCTGCATGTGCACGACAGGGACAAGTTTGGAACACGACTTTGGCTGACATAAACATGCTTTTATAAGTGTATAATCAGATAAAGATCTCGCTACAGAAAGTCTTCCTATTTTTCGATACAAGACCCATATAGAACATATTAATGGAAATTTTTTTTTAAAATTTCCTATTACGGATTCAAAGTCAACACAATTAATGTATACAATGTTAGAATACAGTAACATTATAATGGTAGGAGCGAACGTACAATGTAGCACACACACACACACACACACACACACACACACACATATATATATATATATATATATATATATATATATATATATATGTCACAGGCAAGATTGAAATCCAGGCGAGATTCAAATCCAGGTCACAGCTACATAAATCACATCCCAAATATAGCCATTTACATGTACTTTAAAGAACCTATGGCTTAGAACTTCTTTTATTAAATACTTCTCAAGCACAGCAAACAGGTAGAAAAAACTAACAAGATATAACGAAGCTGTTGGACACGGCGTGTTCGGTTCCAAGAACGCTTCTCTCGGGAAAGATGAACGTTCAAATCTGAGGGCAATTCAGTTGACAGAGACAGGAAAATTTTTGTCAGATTCAGTAAGAGGCAGAGAAGTTAAAGTAATATCAGCGGCATGCGAACCCGTAGAAAAATACATGCCTTTCTATTGTCGACTTTGGTTTGAGGCTGAACACAAATACTACACTCTTGCCCAAAATGGTTGGTACACGGAAATTTTGGGATGCATATCGCCCTGTTTCTTTCATTATTATTGATATTACCAAATTAATACCGTTTATATTGTTAAATAGGTGAAGCTGGAGGGTTGGTTAAGTCAAAGAGAAACAACCAATGCAAATGTGAAAAAAACGTTAATTTATTTAGTTTTTTTCTCAAGCCCCCATAAAGAGTACTTTTTTTACATAACACTACCAAGTGAAAAATTAAACATAAATTTATACTGTGATGGACAATTAATATGAAATTAGGGGAAATTGTCAAGAAACATCTTCAGAGTTCATTATTAATCTCAATAGCGGGTATGCCCACCCCGAGCTTGGATAATGGCCGCCAAACGGCGTGGCATACTGTGAACTAGAGTTACAGCTCTTTGGAGAGGAATTCTGGTCCATTCATATTGAAGGGCATCTCGCAGTTCATCTAGATTTGCAGGGGGAGAGTTTCTCCTCTGAATAGCACGACCAAGTTTGTCCCACATGTGCTCAATTGGGTTTGCATCTGGGCTTCTTGCTGGCTGTGGCATCAGCTGAATGTTGTTTTGTCGGATAAAGTCTGCAATTAAGCGGGCTGTGTGTTGAGTTGCACTGTTATGTTGCAATCTAAAATTGTCTCTGTATATCCCTCTTGCGAACGGCTCCAGGTTCTGCTGGAGAATGTCTCTGTATCTGGCAGCGTTAAGGTTTTCACCCAGAGGAAGCAATGGGCAAATGCCGTTGCTGCAAATGGCANCGGGCTGTGTGGAGAGTTGGGTTGTCATGTTGCAATCTAAAATTGTCTCTGTATATCCCTCTTCCGAACGGCTCCAGGTTCTGCTGGAGAATGTCTCTGTATCTGGCAGCGTTAAGGTTTTCGTCCAGAGTAAGCAATGGGCAAATACCGTTGCTGCAAATGGCACCCCAAACATGTACAGAACCACCTCCTCCAGCTATGAGAGTGCGTAGGCTCCCTGGGGAGAGGCTATTAACTGAAAATATTCAGGAAACAATAGCTGGAGGAGGTGGTTCTGTACATGTTTGGGGTGCCATTTGCAGCAACGGTATTTGCCCATTGCCTCTTTTGGATGAAAACCTTAACGCTGCCAGATACAGAGACATTCTCCAGCAATACCTGGAGCCGTTTGCAAGAGGGATATACAGAGACAATTTTAGATTGCAACATGACAACCCAACTCTCCACACAGCCCGCTTAATTGCAGTCTATATCCGACAAAACAACATCCAGCTGATGCCACAGCCAGCAAGAAGCCCAGATGCAAACCCAATTGAGCACATGTGGGACAAACTTGGTCGTGCTATTCAAAGGAGAAACCCTCCCCCTACAAATCTAGATGAACTGCGAGATGCCCTTCAAGATGAATGGACCAGAATTCCTCTCCAAAGCGCTGTAACTCTAGTTCACTGTATGCCACGCCATTTGGAGGCCATTATCCAAGCTCGGGGTGGGCATACCCGCTACTTAGATTAAAAATGAACTCTGAAGATGTTTCTTGACAATTTTTCCTAATTTCATATTAATTGTCAATCACAGTGTAAATTTATGTTTAATTTTTCCCTTGGTACTGTTATGTAAAAAAAGTACTCTTTTGGGGGGCATGAGAAAAAAAACTAAATAAATTAATGCTTTTTTCACATTTGCATTGTTTGTTTCTCCTTGACTTCACCAATCCTCCAGCTTCACACATTTAACAATATAAACAGTATTAATTTGATAATATCAATAATAATGAAAGAAACAGGGCGATATGTATCCCCAACTTTCCGTGTACCAACCATTTTGGGCAAGAGTGTATTTGCCAACCAAACCATAAAATCTTTGTTTTGGCCGTTTTGGTGGTAAAATAGAATTTATTATATTTACAATGCATTTATTGTGGCATATGGATCTCATATGAAGAGTTAACCCTGGAAGGGTGTGCAGGTTTTAAATATTGCATTTTTTTACCGCCTAATCGTGGGTTTAAATTTGTTTACAGTTGATCATGTATTTCCTGATGGATATCTTGTACTATCCCGGTGTTCCTGGTTTGTTTGTTGGTAGCGTAATGAGTGCAGTGTTAAGGTAAGCAGCCTTTTAGTTTTTTGAAAATTCAATTTAATTTAGTTACAGTTTTAATTACGATTTGCCCCTCAACATTCAGGAATATTCTATCATTTGGCGTGCATTTCTTTTTTTTTTTTTTTTTTTTGCGGACAGCAATTTATGAATCACTAATGTATATATATTTTACTTAAAATTGAATAATTCATCCTTTTTGGAGTCTTGTTCATGATTTCTTCTGAATCTCATCTTGACTTGAGAAAACTAAAATTGCCGATTGATCTGATTGGCAATCCCTACCCACTGTAGAGTCTAACGTTACCGAGAGAGAGCACCTCTTCTCATGTTTATCACGATACCCCTCCCACTTTTATTATTATTATTATTATTATTATTATTATTATTATTATTATTATTCCTGTTTGATTAAGACTATATGTAATTAAAAAGAAACCGTCAAGAAGATTCCCAAAAGTATGGATCGGACGCAACTATCTTCTCTTTTTTTTCGTTTGTATTAAAACATTAAAACATGTTTTTTTTTCTTCAGCACAATCTCGTCCATACAGAGTGCGGCAGCAGCCATATTTTGGGAAGACTGGCTGAAGGGATTTTTCAAGAAAATGCCTGCAGAAAAACAAACAATGATCACGAAAGGATTAGGTACATATTTTGTTTGATAATACTTCAATGAGCTTATGATTCTGTTTTTATTTATTTATTTTTTTTCGTAAGAAAATATACTGACAGTTGGTAATCCACCATATTTTTGTTTACTTATCAATTTATTTTTAGTTGTGTTATTTGGAGCAGCTGGAACTGGATTGGCATTTTTCATGGCGACCGTAGGAGGCACTGTTATTCAGGTACGCTAGGTGACAGTGTTTGCCATGAAATTGCGAAAGCCATCGTTTATTTCCGAAAGAGGTAGACGTTTTAGAACACGATCTCGAGTATCGCAAAACACAACATATTGCATACTTTTTCTCAAATAATTCTTCGCGGCGAGGAAGTTGGGGGGAAAGGGACGGGGGTGGTAAAATTGCCCTCCTTCCTCGGAATTTTGGATTCGACAGTAACAAAAAGAGCGACACTGGAAAACTAATGTTTTGAAAATCTTTCAATGATGCCATTTTAAGAAAGAGATTCTTATTATTAATATATCCAGCATGACCCACAAAATAAAAGAGGGGAGAACCAACATATTTTAACTTTTTAAATATTTACATATTGTGTTAATTAATGTATTTATATTATTATAATTATTTGTTACTGATAATTTGGTCTTTTTGATTTTGGCATTTTTAATCTCCCTGTCCTCTAGGTAGGGGGCCTACGTGCATTTGATTCTGAGGAATGAACCACCCGATCATTGATAAGCATTAATACGTGCATTTGATTCTGAGGAATGAACCACCCGATCATTGATAAGCATTAATATTCTTTTTATATGGAATTTTTTTGTTGAATGGGGCCTTTTACAACTGGATAACCTCTGAACATATGTACATGGAGAAACCGGTCATGGCATTTTAGCAAAAAATCAAATAAAAAGGGATAAGGAAGACTTCAAAAATGCCGAGAACGGCCTATTTAATCAAACAGAAAGCAATGTGTTTCAAGGGATATATTTTTCTATTTAAGGTTGGTTTAGCTTTCATCGGGGCATCCGTGGGACCGCTTCTAGGATTGTTTTTGCTTGGTTCAGTGTTTCCTTGGTCAAACTGGATAGTAAGTAAAGTGTACTACATGCTACCCTGTACCAGGGCGAGTGATAGATTTTTTTACAGATAGATAGATAGATAGTCATTTACAGCTGAACTGGGTTTAGCTGAAAATGACCATCTATCTAGCTAGAGACATATCTGTGAATATCTGTAAAAAATCTATCACTCACCCTGGTAGAGGGTAACTACATGCTTTCGATTACATTTATGTAATTTGTGAAATAAATATTTTAAGGGAGAGAAGCCCTCATTTTAAGAACACGTAAAGGCATGGTTGTTATAATCAGTTTATATTTTCACTTTCATTTCTTTTAGTATAAGACCGGTTATCAACACTTTTATTTTCAAAGTCAGTTTTATGTGACCATATTAACCGAATATTTCACTAGGGCGCCATAGTCGGGGGTTTGACGGGTCTAGCGTTCCCGTTATGGATCAGCTTTGGTTCATTGATTAATAAGCCACCAGTGAACTATCTACCCACTGACATCACGAACTGCACAAATTACCTGAATATCACTGCGAAGTGGGCCTCCACGACTCCTGTACCCACGATAGCCAGGTGAGAGACAAAAAATTTACACATTCTGTAATTATGTTTTCAAAGAAATAAATGAATAATATCCCCCAAAACAGTTGTTTTGTTAGCACTACTGTAGCTAGAAATGATAAATCTTGGAAAAAGTAAAATAATGGAATGTGTTAGGTGTTTTAGTTTTAATTTTGTTTTAGAGTAAGTTACCCAGCCTACTCAACTACCAGACTCGGCACTGAATGATCCCGAATTAACCGGTAGATCGGACCACACTCCCCGTTTTCAAGGTGTGCGTCAGCACGCATTTCGCAGTACCAGTATCATACCCGGAACAAATTTTGAGCTGAGATGCACTACTTTCCAACCCCGCTGAGAATCATCAGTATCACACTTATCACACCGTGTACTAGGCAAGGTCGGTGTCGCGTCTGATACCTTGAAAACGGGTAGTGTGGTCCGATCTACAGGTGAATTCAGGATCATTCGGTGCCGAGTCTGGTGGTTGGGTAGCCCCCCCCCCCCCCCTACAACCATGGACTTTACAACCATGTTTGCCTGTCAAATGATTTAAGTTATTTGTGAGCTACAATGCATTTTGTTTTTGCGTCGTACATGCCATTACGGATGAGATGTTTGTTGAAGCGCCGTATTTGTTTCTGTTTCAGTGAGGGTTTGAACGGTCTTTATAGTATCTCTTACCAATACAATGGCTGCATTGGCATGGCAACCGTCGTCGTGGTGGGACTTATTGTCAGTTTTTTAACAGGTAACATATCAAGTAACACTAATGTGACAGACAAATTTAACGTCATTTCCTCGGAATAAAAATGAATAATAATAATAATGATAACTGACAGTCACTGATGCAAGAGAACTGTTACAGTTTAACCTGGCAATTTTTATTATCTTTTTTTGAGTACCTTTGTGTTTTCTTCTATTTCTTCCTTCATATTTTTTCTTTCATTATGTTTGCTCTTTATCTCCAACTTAAAAATCAGGCGCAGAAAAGATCGAAGACGCAGACCCTAAACTTATGATGCCGATATTTGATTGGTTGTTCTGTTGCTTGCCAAGGAAATGCTCTCGTGCACTAAGCTGTGGTATTGACTACGATAAAACAAAGGTAAGAATTCGATCATTACCTCTTGGCGTATTGTGCTCAGGGTGGATTTATGTAGCCATGCTTTGCTTATATTTAGGGATCATCCATTTTCATCATCATTTTCACAAGTCAACAAACCGTACGCTGGAAGGGGAGGGGGAGAGGGGGTTAAAGCCAACTTTACGCTTTTGAAAAAATAAAGAAAAACGATGTTCCAAATTGCTGTCAAAGGTTATCATTTTTAGCTTTTCACAATGTAATCTGTGAAAGAATGGGAGTGGTGTGGAAAAATCCTACGCTCTGTAGACTTGTGAAAATGAGGATAAATATGCATGACCCGTTATATTTGATATGTGCATCTTAGCCCAGGATGTTAAGGATGCCCATAAACGTAATAACGAAATTTTGTCCATGGGGATGTTAACCGAAAGGAGGACCGTTAGAGCTCCCTTGCCTAGCTACATGGGGGTACAGTATGTCGATAAGAATAAGGACAGTCGAGTTACTGTTATACAGCCAAACACGTCTTGGCATTTCGTCATTTTCTTTGCTATTAATGTCGCCATTGACGTGTAGGCTACACACCTCGTTTAAAACATGGATGGAAAAATGTATTATTTTATGTTCTCTAACTTTCGAGAATGATTCTTGGATTAAAATGAGTCATGGATTAAAAAAATTGTTGTTTTTTGTTTTTCACGCATTGACATTTTAAGGTGTGATTTGCATTGAACCCCCTAACCCAATGCTAGTTACATTTTCTGAATGCCTTCAGTTAAAGTGCTTACATAATAAAAGATTGGTTATTATTACGCTGTTTAAATCATGTAATATTACATCAAATATGACAAAGAAATGACATTAATATTTCGTGCACTTGATATTTAGATTGGTTCATCACTTGTAGATTGTTTAAATGTAGGCTAACTGCTTCTGTCAGTTCTGACATTTACCATTGTGTATGTATTTCGATTTGACAGCTTTGTTGCATTGTTGAAATACCCGTGTGTCTTGAACTCTTGCAGGAAATGAGGAAGAAAGGCGAGGATTTCTTTCCCCCTGAGAGTGACGAGTTTGTTGAGAAAGAGAACGGCATTGTCAACGAGAGCGCTACGATCGAATCCTCGAGACTTTAATCCAACAAGCTCATTAATGTAGGGTGGAAATAGTGTGGTGAACCCAGGATCCAACCTAAGATCCTAGGGTGAAGATAGCTGAAAAGTTCATAATATTCGTGTCTACAACTTTGATTTATTGGAGATTTATTTTTTTATAAAGTAACTTGTTTCATTCTTTCGTTCTGCAATTTTTTTGTTCTATGTGGTTTATTTTATAAAATGGGCCTACATTTCCATTTTTTGTCCTATGTGGTTTATTTCATAAAATAGGCCTACACTTCCGAGAACATACAGATGATCGCTCCTTTTAAATATTGTTGTTCAAAAGATATTTATATATATCGTAAAGACATTCATCTTTTTGTGGGGGCTTTACATCCTGTCTACTTCTTATCATATAGGAATAATTTACTTCTTTAAAAAAGGATATTTAATATTGTGGGGATATGACGAAGATGTTTGAACGAATGGACCGAAGCACGTAGAAAATGAACTGATGCCAGCGCATAATACACATTTTACAGATTTTTTTAAAATAGAAGTTAGAAATTAAAAAAGGTGTACAATATTTTAAAGATATTCTCCATAGCAACAATAAACTTACAAATAAACTTTTGTGTCGTAAATAAAAGTTCCTAGCTCAAATTCTCTATTGCGATTAAACGCTTGTTGAATTCCGTATCTCAATTATAAGAAGAGTCGATATCAAAGGAAAAAAAAGAATGAGTCGTTATGATCGCTTAACTGCCACACGCCACTTATCCCTATTGTAACTTTCTGCCTCCTACTTAAAACTCGTTAAGTCAAAAGGATCTTTAGGCCAGGCTTTCACGGTCTGTATTTGTATTGAAAACTAAAATAAAGCGAACCTTTTGACTTTTTCATCTACGCGGTTTCTGGATGAGCTCCCCTTAGACTTTTTCCTGAACGTGATTTTGCTAATAGATACAAGATAGCTAAATAATGATATTAGAAAATAGATTAATCGTTCATCCACCCATGCGCGTCACTTATAAGGCCTTTGATGACGAGGCGTTTGTCGAGTCGGGGGGAGGGGGGGGGGGATACCAAGGAAGAGAGACTCGGGAAGACGGAAAATAAACACCCTACATACATACCTATAATACTGCTCCTTGCTGCAAACCTCACCAAGAAGTAGAAGGAATAGGCACACTGCTATGCTCACCGATATTTGAGAACATGCTAGAAAAAGAAACATCAAAAGCAAAACGTATGAAAAACGTAAGTCTCGGGAAAAGTCAAAAAGAAGTCTAAATGAAAATGAAAATGGAAATGAAATGAAATGAAATGAAATGAAATGAAAATGCTGAAAATTTTAATTTGCTGTTGTGTTTTCGCATATTCCATTTTATCATTTGAATCAGCGCTATTAGATCGTAATCCCCATTTGAAAAATAATCATAATGTTTCTATATAACTACATTATCGGTGATTCTCTCCCACGTGTTGGCCCTACTCACTATTTACCTGAGATACCGGCTAGGTCACATGGAAAGTAGGACACTTACGTTGACTCTGATTGGTTGACGTATGTCAAAGGTCATATCAGATGGGAATCGGCTGATTGATGCTCCCTGATTAACGCTGAGCTTATTTGGCGAGATCAACTTGAGTAAGGTGAGACACTTTTCTCCATTTCCAAATATGTGCAATACTTTTTTCGCCATAGCATGTTGTAATTTGTGTCATTTGTTTTATTTCTCACGAAAGTTGATTTCAAGACGCCTCTCTGCCCCGACACCTCAAAGAGTCGGTCTGATGAGGAATTTACATGTTTGCACGTGGGGCGGTCGTTGCTATCCAAGCATACAAAGTCAAAGTTGCTATTAATATATGCCGGCTAGGAAAACTGAATGAAGCTGGTCTTGTAATAGGTAAACTTTGACTTGTTTGCGCCGTTTTGTGTGTTATACTTTCATATGGTCAAGTTACTAGCTGGAGTCTCGCACCACAGACGTTGATATACCTTTATAGACACTAGCAGTCTGATTTGTTTGGGGGCTAAAATGCAATATGTGATGTTACGGGGTAATGAATTGCCGTTAGACGCTGCGATATTTTCAAGTAGTTCTTCAGCATCACTTCACTGGGGTTTATACAATCTTGACTGGTCTGTATGCCTCAATGTTCATTAGCGAGCTTCATCTGACCACCTCAGGTGTGTCTGTTAACGCTCTCGATGTTTGTATTATTATTGGCCCCGAGGTCCTTAACTCAGACTGTCTATTCAGATTATTGCTGGTCTCTAACTACAATCAATCGCAGCGCACTGCATATAAGGTAGGTATAATCTATAAGGCGGGTAGTCAGAGATGAGGGGGGTTCTTTCAGCACCCTTTTCAAAGAAAAGTAAAATGAAACATTTTTTAATATTTAAATTCTAGCAGTGGCTGGAGTAGGGTATGCCTAAACAAATATAGAACGGTAAATTATGCTTTTACCTGACAGCTTGCAGAGTTCTTTCACAAATTGTACATGTATTGCAGTGTATGTGAGTCAGAGGTGGACTTGACAATATCACACTGATCAGTACACTGGCTGGTATACTTTGTACTATTGGCGATGAAGGTTGTGCCCCGTATGGCGTGAGAGAAAAAATTAGGTCACAGTTCAAAAATAGACCTAAAGCACGTTGATGGCAGGCGGTCTAGTTGACTCAGTTAGATGTACTGTACTGTGTTGACTCAATGCAAGAAGGTAACCGAGTGCCTTCAACAAGTTAGAAAAAAAAAGATACTGCATGAAGTCTGATATGGATAAAAGTTATTTATCTTTTGTTTGTTTTTCACAAGCTGATGTTGTTTTGTGTTGTTTTGGGAGTGGATGCACTTTTGCCCAAGCAATAAAGCATTCAGATCAAAGTAATAAAAAAAAAATCATAAATATGTTAGGAGTTTATTAATTCCCTACCCTATTGCCCTATCCAATATAATAGGAAATGAAATGTTTTAACACCATAGCTCCAATCATAGCTGAGAGTGTGCTGGGGGATCAATGATTATAAAGGCCTAAATTTGGCAAAATAGTTTTTGGTACTGGCAAAGAATGTTTTAAAAGTAAAAGTTTATTTTTTAGTGTCAAAACGGTGCTTTTTCAAGCATTTACAGGAGCTGTGCAAAAGATTGCTTGAGATGTCCAAACACAAAAATTGAAATGAATACGTAGTAAATGTGCACAAACTGAATGTACGGTTTTGATTGGGCAGGAAATGTATATCTGATAACAAAAAAAAAAAAAAGTACTAAAATATTCTTTTTAAAATCTGTTTTGATGGATTACTATAACTGTAAACAGTTTACTCACTTTAACTTAAAGTTTGAATGATATAATATATAAGAAAATGTCTTTAATCTCTGTCAGGTCTTATATTGATTAGGGATAGCTCAGAACAATTTCCAAGATGGATTTACTCATGTCCCCAGTGCAGAAAATGTTAAAAGACTATGAAACGGCCAAACGAGGTAAGTGGAGTTATGGATGTAGAGGCACATTTGGTAATCAAAGACTGCATTCCCACAGATTTAGATCGATCCATCTGGGGGCTCATGCTAAATTGCTGTCAGTTCAAGAGGATTAAATGTCTGTCACGCCTACCGAATCAGCTAGGGTAAAGATGATTACCCCCTAACAGCTTTACTAAGCGTGACAGACATTTAAGCCGGCCAAGTTGACAGCAATTTAGTGAGACTCCCCAGGGGGATAGATTGATCTAAATATCTGTGGGAATGGTCTCAAAGACTATGTTGTAATATTGCACTATGTTGTAATTCTGCTGACATGTGGTATAAGGCATATTGCATTTTGCACAGCCAGTTTATTTTATTCTCGTTACTTAAATTGGAAATTTTATTCATTAGGTTTTGTGACATTATACTAGGGTAGCGCTAGCAATATTTTTCCCTTAGCCAAATCACCACATTTTTGACAATTTGTTATCCAAATGGCTTTAATTTGACTTAAATTAGTCAAATCAAGCCCTTTTTTGTTTAGCCAATTTAAGTCAGTTTTAGCATTTGGCTAAATTGGCGAGTGTTAGCGCTACCCCAGTTATACCTTTAAGGTTAATGAAGAAAGTTGTTCATTTTTAGACTTTTTTTTTTTTTTTGACTGCAAAAGTTTCTGTGCTGCCAGGTCAGTATAATGAACAGTTGATAGTTTCCTTGCTATTTTCCAGACCCAAGAACAAAAGACTGGCTTCTTATAGGAAATTCACCTTACAGTGTCTGGCTTATCACAGTATTATATGTAGCATTTGTATACCTTGGACCAGTATTCATGAAAAACAGAAAGCCATTGCAAGTGCAAGGGTTGCTGGTGGCATACAACATGGGTCTGGTTGTTTTGTCTGCTTACATGGTGATTGAGGTAAGTGATATCATAAATATGTCATTGATGATGGGTGATATAATGGTTATTCGTAGCACACCCAGGTGGAATTAAAAAAAAAATCAACAAATGTGAACAACCTCAAAGTTTAAAAGAGGTTTGAGATTTATTTGTGTATATGAATGCATGACACATATCCGACCTCATTTACACTATACATATAGGACCATTTGTGAAAGCTTTGCCAGATTGGCTATTAGCTAACAGCAAACAACTATAGATCTACATGTATATGTAGTATTTCATTTCTCACTGAAATAAACTTTTAGGCTGGAGGTATTTTATCCAGTGATAATACTTTGGATAAATACTTAAATGTTCTTAATTGAGTCTCGATCTAGGGCTCTGTCAAATTCAAGTTAAACATACCTTTTTTTGCCAAATTTGATATATTTGTTTTTTATCATTTGTCTTACCTTGCTGTACAGAAAGTACAAAAAGAACTTTAAAAACATGATAGTATGTAAGAATGTCTTTTAATAATTGGTTATTAAATAAAATAAAAATTAGTTTTTGCTGGAAAATTGTTGGTAATGAATTCCATGTGATCAATACATCTCTGGCAAATCTGTTACACAAATGTTTGGCAATGGGATTATTATTACTTTTCCTCTTCTATTTATTTTTATTACAACACACTTAATGGGATAGTAAACAGGGTTTTCATTTTCTTGAATCCTTCAATTTTTTTCCCCAGGTTGCTTTTTAGATCATTTATATTTCTTGTATTGATAAAATTACTATCCCTGCTCAAAAATTGCACTTCCAAGGAATTTGCATGTAGCTGTTTTATGTTTGAGTTTAAAACTCATTAGAGTGCTGGTTGATAAGTGCTAAGACATTGTAAAGACCCCAGGAAGATTAGTACCCTCTTCAAAGGTGGCAAATAATTATATGCACTTTTCTCTGACGCACAGTGCAGTAAAAGTACCATCATTTATCTAGAGACATATCTGTGAATATCTAGTGAAAAATCAATATGTGGCACTGGTAGAGGGTAGAGGATTAGTGAGTTGAGTGATAGTGCCAAAATCTAATATAGATTATGATTTTATTGAATTTGAAGTAACTTTGCAAATTCCTTACAATATTTCCAAAGGCAGTTCCCTGAAAAAATGGCACTCTTTGAAACAGACAACTTTTAGCTAATTTTTGCTCACTTGTTTCTTCTTTGCAGATACTTTTGAGTTCCTATGCTGCCAATTATGGCCTGCTTTGTGCAGAATACGATGTAGAAACTGTAGATGTGAATGATCCCAGAGAGTTGAGGGTAAGAAAAAGTATTACTAGTACATATTGCATATTGGACCTTGATATGCCAAAACTATTGTTTGAAACACATTTTTGAAAATTGTTTTTGGACAGTAATTTATAGATACTTAAAATCATGCATTAGTATTTGGCATTTCTGTTGCAATAATTTTATTGCCAAAAGAAATGTAAGCATTTTGGTAAATAAACAGTTCAGACATGTAGATTGTTTTTCGATTTTTATATTTAGCAAGGAAGGGGGTTTGCTCATAAAGTATTCAATACTCTTTTCATCCAGGTTGCCAAAGTTTTATGGTGGTACTTCTTCTCCAAAGCCATTGAACTGATGGACACTGTCCTAATGGTGTTGAGGAAGAAGAATGACCAGGTTACCTTTCTTCACTGGTTTCATCACATCTCTATGTTAAATATATGGTGGTGGGTCATGGTGTTTGCACCAGGAGGCCTGTGTAAGTTGGACCATTCACTAAGTATTTCTATGGGATCATAATGTTGTACAAGTCACACTGGCAAAATTAATATTTTGATTGTGGGAGGGACCCCTATATTTGTGCTTTTACCCTAGGCAGATTTATGAAAATTGAGATGACATTCATTACTGAATCCTAATGGCAGAAGGGTACATCTTTTTATCTAAGCTTATGGAGATGGTTTGTCACTTAAATTTAAGTTCAATGGAAATACCACATGAATGCAGGTCGCAGGGGTTTTGGGTAGGAGGTTCCTTCATTTACTGTGGGTCATGGAAGACAGCTGCATATTGTACAGTGTATTATTTAATATCAGATGCTTGTCACCTGTGTGCAATATGTCATTCTCATTCATTCACTTGAAGCTTGACACATGTGGCTATAATACCTGCAAAGTGGATCTTAACAGCAAGTAATTTCAAAAACACCTGAGGGGCTGACGGGTTTTCAAAGCAGATAGCATATTATTTGCTCATGGCATAATAAACCAGTAAGACATGCTTTAAATCTACAGTGTGCCAGATAAGATGACAGCCAGGTACATAGACATTTATAGTTGTACATTTTGTCTGGGTTCTTTTCTATAAACAGCTTAATGCACATAAAATATATCTTTGTCAAAAGCTACAATGATTAAGTAAAAAATTATCAGTGGCATAAATGTTCTATGAGAGTATGAAAACATATATGTGCAAAATACGGTATACATGGCCTTGATGACAACGATTAGTTACCAAACAAAAATTATAATTAAAATATGATTTCATGCCCTAAAGACCTATAAATACCCAATTATTCCCTACAATCACAATGCTTTTGAACAAATATAATATCTCTTTCTTATATAATTAGTACTTGTACAGGGATGGGACTGAATTTTGAAAATTTGGCGTGGGGTCCAGGGGGCTGCTGAGGCCCTCTACAGGGTCCAGGGGCAGAGGCATGGACGAAATTTACCCCTACCCCCCACCCCCAGAGTCTTAATTGCAGATCTGCATCAATCTCAAAAGTCTGGGAAAATCTCATCCCTGCTTATCCTATATTTATTTTTGCAAGTCAAGTTATTCTGAGGATTAGTCTTGAGTAATTGTTGTATCCTGGGGGGCTGAACTCCTTAGCCGTCTTAATTTTTGCTTCAAGATCAACAGTGAACATTGCTAAACTCCCAGCAGGTGCATAAAATGCACACCTGACCATATTTTTTCTAAATGAAGTCATCTCATCTTAGATTTCATAGAAATGATATTTAGTTTTAGAAACTTAGCAGTATTTACAATACTCTATTTGTATCCAAAATTGTCCCCAGGATTTGGGGCCTGTCTAGCCAACAATGTGTGTTTGGGTGTTAGGACTCACAATGAAGGTGAATAAAACTAGAGGATCAGAGAGGCGATACCGCCTCCAAATATTGTACCACCAGCTGGAGCAAACGCATTCGTATAGACCCCCACATACACAAAATAAGGGACACAGCCACCAGTTTTGTGCTTGACAAGCTGTAAAAATGCAATCAACAAGAATTTTTAAACTATTGCAAAAAATATATATGGTACAATCAAATTTAAGTTCTTCGTAAGGTAGGTCAAGGGTCAATTTCAAGGTCACAGTAAATTGCCAGTATATGACTTCCTATTCAAGTTCAAGAGTAACTATGGACCTATCTCTGTCAAGTTTGAAGTTAAAAGAGAAAGAAATTAGCAGAGTTCAGTTCATGATAAAAAGTAGGTCAAAGGTCAATTTCAAGGTCACA